>CM038794.1:17618074-17763444 GCA_021764765.1 Vicia sativa
ATTGAGAAGGTGAAAGAGGCGAGGTCTACAAACTCATAAAGAATACGATTTCTTCAGTGATGGAAGACAGAAGTATATCCCACTTCTCCTTCGTGATTTTCAAAACAAGTGAATAAAATTAAGGCTCAGGAGTGACTAACAACAAGAGTTGTTCTTCAAATATCTTGAGCTTCTTTGGCTCGATGTTCGACCACATGTGGTATTTGTCATAGAATAGTGTCGGGATTACGTCAACTTTGTCAAAGGAAGTGCTTCTAGGACGCTTAATATCATTAACAAAGAATGACGTAAAGAACCCATGAAAATCAAAGAGATGTAGCTTGCGCAACAACTTAGTGAAAGAAAGTAAGGGCAAAGGAAAGTGTCCAAGATGTTTTTGTTCAAGAAGGGAGATTTGAGTCTCCAAGTCCATGTCATGGTCACGGGGACTCAAACCGCTTGTTCAGCCGCCAAGGGTTTCACTAATATCAATACTTTGTTTTCTAAACTCTTCATTTTGACAGTTTAGAAATCACTACAAAGCTCTCCATCATAGATTCCCTTAGAGAGAGTTTATGTTTCAACAAATTCCACATTAATAGTTCAAGGTCCTTTAGGGAATCTTGTAATTCTAATATTGGAGGATAATTATAGAGAAAAAATTTATGATACATAATAATAGAGAGAAGAGTGCCTTAGATATATCAGGTAACAATGGAATAATAAATTGACTCGTTGGTTCTAAACGATACCAAAAACTTGATGTTTCCAAGAAGTATGGAAATATTGAAGTATGAAAGATTATTGAACCCATAGAGATCAATGTCAACCTAATGTAATCTATCGTCGCTTTGTAAAGCTAAGTCTAATAAATAATTGATTAAGTGGAAACTAATACTAGAATAAAAACTAAAATAAGATTAAGGAAATATATATAAGAAAGAGAGACCGGAATATGGATTCCGTGGTACCTCGTGGACTTTGTAACTTGTTGGCTCAAACTGTGGTAAAATCGTATTTAGTAGAAAATGTTAGTTTAAAGACTAAACCTCACACCTCGCCGCTTATTGAATAAAGTTATGTTCCCAACCATGGGGTTTTTCTTCACCGCCCATTTCATTACGAAACATATTTTGAAAATGTAACAAGTCATAATCTATACCTAAGACGCCTCATTCTCCTTAGGATCGATGCCTTGTTCCCACTATTTGGCTTGACCTCACGCCTCACAAGGCCATTTTGAACCTTATTTGATTTTCACTCATGACAACCTGCTTTAATTGAACTTAGAAACATAGACCAAAAAATTATTTTAAAGGTTTGCCAACTTCCTTACCGAGTCCTTGAAAATGAAGGTCCTCACATAATTGCTTACGCGATTTGTAAACAACCGCTAGTCTCCAATTTTTTACTAATTAGTATTGGTTACTTGGCAGGATCGACTAGATTGATCCTAGGACACATGTGTCATATTTGATTCCTATTTTCAAACCCATTGTCTCAATTAATTTAAGAAACTTCCCTAAGATTTTCTATGAAAATATAACCGAATCGATAAAGAAAACCTCAATTTAAACTTAAATTTTAATGTATGATAAAGACTCTTTAACGTGATAAAGATTCCTAAACATAAAGTGCTTTGACGAAAAGATAAAAGTAAAGTGCGCTTCAAGGAATAAATGTGTTTAAAAGCAACAAATATAAAGACATGAAAAGGAAACGAAAGGCTTTTAAGAATAAAAAGAAACTAGAAATGAATATAAAAGAACTTGTATTTAAATGATAAAAATTTATGTTCATAACGCACATTTCGCCTCTTTGACTCGCTTCCTTCAATTACGTATTTCGAGTGTTTGAGAATTTTAGTACATAAACGAACACACCAAATCTAACATAAGAACACCTATTTATAGGTATCGACCTCTAACGGTCCTACTTTAATATTGCGCCACGCTTGAAACATGCAACCTCCTTCACATCGGCTCACGCCATCCTCCATAATGGCGCTTTTATTCAAAATCAATCTTCAAATTTCATTTGAAATTAATCTTATATTCACTTATATTTCGATTTAATCCTTTATTTTGGACCGTTGTAACCGCATATTCACTAAAGGAATTTCCTCATATCTTAATCATTAAGAATTTCTAATCGAAATATTACCTATCACTCAAGTAACTAAGTTCCTCTGGTCTTGTATTATCCACCAATAATTATTGGTTTCTCTTCTTCCGTGGATGTGAAATATAACTTTTCTCGCCAATTTGATCCAATTGAAATTGCTAGTAACTGCCCCTCAAGAACATTTATTTCGATAGATATAAAGAAATACTTGTTCTTGAATTTCCCATGCAATTTTGATATACCAATGATGATTCCACCGTATATGACGCCGTAGTAAGTATCCAACTTTCGCAAATGTCCAATCAAGACACCTAAACATGCTATCATAGCAATTTAATGCTAATAATTAGTGACCACATATCACTTCCCAAGTGACAACACGCCATTTCCTAGGAAGTTGAAAATTTACCCTTCCTTCTTTCAATAAACTAATTACACGTGTCCCACTTTTTCCAAAGGTCAAAACTTTTCCAACCATTGAGAAGGCTATAAAAGCGCCCATCTTCTCCACTTTAAACTTTTCCAAAACCTCTCGCTTTTCAAACAAACTCGATTTTCACTTATCAAAAAGAAAAACTCTTCATCTCCAACAATGTCTTCTTCAACAATGCCAACCTCTACATCCAAGAAATCAGAAGTCAAACAGATTGATTCCACCATGAAACCAATGAGCAAGATTATCAACCCGGACAAACCAAGAGTTCATCTCAACGCCTAAACTTACCCCCGGTCAGAAGTCATTTATGCTTCCTGTAATCATCCCTACCACTGCTTTCGATAAAACCTAGGAGTTATGGGTCCTCCGATATCCACGTATGCTGGAGAAAACAAAGGATTCTTTTCCACAGTATTTTCAAACAACACCCATCATCAACAAACTGTATTAAAACCCAAAGACAACGAATGGCCAAGTTAAACTACCCAAACCCTAGAGGAAACCTGAGGTATAACATCAACACTTAGAAGGGACCCTTTAACATGGATTATGTGACCGCAAACTTCAAACCTTTCCGCTCATGCCCCACATCCGATCAATGTATCAAGATTGGCTTGCTAAGATCGAGAACAAAAACCAAGAATGGGAAAACCTAGGTATTCTTAATCCGATTCGAATGTCAAATTAGGTTTTAGCTATAGCCACCCTTTCCTATTAGCCTTTGTACTTTTCGATAGTACCTATAACACTTTCCATCTCCCTTCAGGATGTTGACACCACCTCTTCGATATAGCTGCTTATTATCGACTCTCCTATGGAGATACTTTCGACCCCAATGAGGACGCTAGAAACCTCATCAATTTCAATCTTAAGCATGCCGCTTTTTCCAAATATATTGCCTTCTATCACTCAAATCAAGAGGAAGTCTCTGTCGAAAGCATATATGCTTCGCGCATGGTTATCAAAATATGTTTTATGTAGTAAGTCACTATAAGTGGCAAGCGATTTATTACCTTAGCGAATCAACTTCATCACGGTCAAAGAGTCTCCGTGATCAGCGTTGTCCGGCTTGTATGAGAGCATTTGTGCTGCAGTGTTGAAGCTAAAGACCTACAAAGCTGACACCAATCTCCTTCTGGCTGGACCTTTTTGGTTATTGCAACTCTGGCTGAATGCCACCTTCGAACCGTCTCTATCAACTTCTCGATAATTAACGAGAACACCCGATGTTGCAAATTGCAAGATTGAGGGAACTAGATTGTCAAGCTAACCCCAATAATGAAAGAGAGAACTTCAAAACAAGCTTTGTCAATTATATGATGATCTTTTCAAACAGCATCGCCTCGATTCTTCGATGGCCCTTTTGCCACTCAAACTCAGGACCATCTTGGTCTACTATGTCCTTGAGAAAGCTATCTCGATAGCACACTATAAGTTATATCCGCGCCTTTCTTAACTCCCAGACATTACCTTAATCTCCTCGTAAAGTGTGCACATATCCTTGCCGTACCCAATTTTGTGGCTCGCTGCTTGGTTGCCAAATTTTGCTCGAACTCTTTTCTCGACAGTGAAAGAGAGATATGTCTAGTAGGAGTGCCTTATCCTTTAAAGAGATCAAGTTAGACAAAAGCAAGCACGAGGGTTTCGCCGATTTCACATTAGTTTACTTTACTCCTCTTTCTATAAAATAAAAGATTTTTACACCGGTGGTCTAACTATTATTCAAATAATATGTTCAGACCATCGAATTCACCATCAATTGACAATTTTTCCATTGTGCAGAGAACGCCAAAAGGTAGACTCACTCACGCCAAAGAGATTCGAGCCTTTCAAAATACTTTGAAATTGTCTATAATCCTAATGGATATACATCGAATCGTTGTGATGCAAAAAAACTTTGAAAGAAAAATTTGAAAAACAACTTTCAAAGGTTCGATGTCCTCCTTATAAAACCCAAGATAGGTATTGGTGGGCTTTTAAACATCAACTACCTAAATTTCCAAATTTACTACTTCAGAAATGGTTGGCCTTTTTTCCCATACCGGATGGTTATATTTTAGGAGATTTTCAAGAATCACAAAATGATGACAAAAAACATGCCCAAAGAGTAACGTGGGCAAAACATGATTTATACAATTTCAAAGGGCACCTTCGCTATGACTTGTCACCATGTCTCTAAATCTCGAGAAGGTATGCTAAACTCAAGAAAAATCAAGTTTCTTTATATACTTTTATGTTGCTTCAACTTAACTGTTTCAAAATTTCTTTTCACTGTTGATTTAAAATCTTTGAGGAAGGAAAAGTTGTGCCTAAAGTAGGCTCAACTTCAACTTTGAAGGCAACCACCACCACCAAAGGAAAACCCTCCATCGAAAACAGATGATACTTTGAAAAAGAAGAAGAAAAGGTAATACTTCACTTACTTTTTATTACCTGGTCGAAAGTACTTCTGGGCCATGACTAATCATCTCCTTCAAACTTTTAGGCAAGTGGCTTGCCCCCAAGTCTCCTAAAAACGAAAGCATGATGATGCTCAACCTAAATGAATCGGAGGAGGATTAAGATGTTCAAATTCTTAAGAGAAAGAAAAGAAGAAACCACACAACTGTGAAGCCCTTCAAAATATCAAATCCACTAGCAAATAAGTTCCTCGAATCGCTCCTAAATCCAAATCCAAAGGCCCTTCAAATCTCCATCTTCAAGAATATAGTTTTAACACATTGGCGTAATGCAACTTCGATATGTGGCGTAAATTATCACTCGATGCTCCTTCTGATAAGTTATTCCATTTTATCGAACTCTTCCCAATGCGTAGTGTCCTTCGCTTCCTTGATCCTCCCAACATCTAGAGCCAAAACCTCGCAGCCTTTCCTCACTCAAGGCTCCAATGAGAATGTCTTAATAAAGGTTCATCTATCGCAGTCACCTGGACCGCTGAAGTTTTGATCAACAAGGACTCCGCCCCATTGGTGAAGCCTTAGATCAACAAGCAACCTCTCCCCCATTAGCAAGGAACCTTGAGGCTGATGAACCAAACACGGGATCGAACTCCTGCCATCAATATTCCCAAGGACTCTTCTCCTAAAAAGGTGCATCACGATCAATCAAGAGAGAGAGCTACACAACACGGAGCCACTACTTTGTATGTGAAGATGAGGGGATGCAAGAAGATGAAAATGAGGAGATGAAAAGTAGAAACTGAGGATGATGGGATGCAGAAGTGTTGGAAGTTCCTGCTCTGGGACTGCTTAAACCAACCCTCCTCTCTATCTGAAGAACAAAAAGAGGAGATGAAGAAAAGCAATCCCTTAAAGTACCTCAAGTTGATGTTAGCCCAACGAGGTCCCTCTTCGAGCCAAACTCAATCTGGAGATTCAAGCCAATCGAAAGAAGATATCCCTCTTACTTCTCTTGATCAACTTCTATAGGAAGTTAATAAGACTATCCTTCAAGTCGATGTCTTCACTATCCTACAAGATAATCCTCGTGCCTATTTCTCGATGAGTTAATTTGTTGCTGTAATCGATCTCAAGATTGTCCCTCTCGACGGCGTCGAGATTATTTATGATCCGCAACTTTTTCTTGACGGTTAACACCGATATCGTGATACATGGTATCGAAGTTAACCGAACCAAGAAGCTCTGGCTCAAGTTTATGACCGTGACTCAAGCTTAAAAAGCGTAAGCTTTTGTAGAGCTTGCAAAATCAAGCCAAAGATAGGCATGACATTTTGATCGATCTATCTTGTTTTGGGAAGCTCGATTGATGAACTTAAATGTAAAATCGAGGGTGAAGAAGTGAGCACCACTCAAGTCTCATTGCTGATGACCAGGGCTTGCAAATCTAGTCACCCAAAGTCTTCAATGTATTTGAGGTGGTCAAGGATAGGCCAAGAGATTAAAGAGCTCAAGGCATCAAAATGCGAATCAATGTAGAATCAACTTATGCAAAAGCAAACTTGCTAGGTTGAAACGAGACGCCCTTTTACCTCTTGGAAATGTTAAAATTCTTTATGTATTATCAATTCGAACATAACCGGATTTGGTATGTATGTAATACTTGGCTCTATTTTCCCAAGATCTAATTATTATAAAGTGATTCAACCTCTTGCAAGCATGGTTTATACCTTTTAAGTATTTCCCATTTACTTAAGATTCTCCTATCTTCGCTAACTCCTCTATTTCATAAGCATTATTCAAAATGTTTTCAAACACAAAAGGGTCCTTCCCAATTCCATGCACCATTTGCCCAAGAATCTGTTTTATCCATAGGTAAAATGACCTTCCATACCGCATCGTTAGTTGAGAATGCCTTATTTTTAACTCTCTTATTATATGCTCTAGCTACTCTCTCTTTCTGCCTTCTCATAACTTCTAAAGCATATAGCCTATCTTCATCTACATCTACTAACTCATTCATCATCATTTCCCAATATTGATCAACCGGTATTTCGCCTTGTCTTTGATTCTCGACCGATTGTAGATGTATTTAATCGTAACACCGCATCATGTCCAAATGTAAGCTCTAAACGAGTAGTATTCGCTGGCTCCTTAGGAGATGTTCGACACCAGAGCTTGGTCTAGGGTTTTATGCCAATTTTTGGTTTTCGACCACATGTTTCTGGATCAAACCTATTATGACTTTATTGGTCGCTTTACTTGACCATTATTTGGCATAATAAGGTGTTGACGTAAGCAATTTAAATCCCATTTCGCGCGAATCATTTTTCGTCCTGAAAATCGAACTTGATCTGTAGATACTTTCTGTATCCCAAACTCCGAATTATTTGCTCGGATAAATTCTATAATAGCCTCTGGTCCGATTCACTAAAGGAACCGCTTCAACCCATTTTGTGAAGTAGTCTATACCCACAAGAATGTATCTCTCGTCTTTAGATAATGTTGGTCTAATTTCACCAATTAAATCTAATGTCCATCCTCTGGCCAAGGCTTAACAATCGAATGTAATTGTCATTGAGCACGTCAATGCCCGAATGAATTTGGCATTCTTCATAACCTTGGCAAATTCTTTATACGTTTTGAGCATAGTGGGCCAATACATTCCATATCTCGAACAAAATCCACTACATTTTGGACTCGCTTTGATGTGCCCCACATATGCCCACTCGCGCATTAACGGACAAGGCTAAATACGCTTCATTTTCCCTAAACATTTCGAGTAATAATCCTCGGGTTTTCTTGAACAATTCATTTCCTATTAACACATAGGATAATGCTCTATATTTGACCTCTCAGACCACCAAGGATTTCTCAAATAATTTACTATGGGACTTCGCCAATCCGTGGTTCGCTAAAGCATCTATGCTTAATACTCAATTCTTCCCAGCCTCGCATAACCCAATTTCAATTTCTAAGTCCAATGGTGATAACTTAGTAGCTATTATTCTACCTCTTGTTTCTACGAGGTATTGAGTTTTTCTTTGATATCTTATATCCCTGGGTTATCCTCGAGCCAAGTCATTTTTTGCTTGGTTATCAACTCTAGGAATATGTTTTAAATCCACATATTCAAATTTCTTGATTAATCTATTAGCAATAACAAATACATGATCAAATTTTCTTTGATACACTTGTATTCTTTGGTTATTTGTTTAATGACTAACTCGAGTCTCCTAATTTCGACTGTTGCCCCAATTCCAACAAAGCTTCAAGTCCAACAATCAATGCTTCATACTCAGCTTCATTGTTCGAACAATGAGGGCCTTCCAACTTGTACTTGAACTTTGTTGGAATTCCTTCAGGCGAAATGATACATACTCCGACACCACTTCCATTTTTATGTGTTGACCCATCGAAATATAATTTCCATGGCTGGATCTCAACATAATCTAATGCGAAGTTTTCATGCATGGAATGTTCAACAATGAAATCTAAAACAACTTGCCCTTTCATAGCCTGTAAGGGCTCGAAGGCTAAATTATATTCAGTGAGCGCTAAAGCCCATTTACCAATCCTGCTATGCATAATTGGTTTCGACAACATGTGTTTAATGACATCAAAGTGAGATGAGACATAGACATCAACAAATATAATACTTGAGTTTTGTACAGAGAAATATAGGCAAAGACATAGTTTTTCTATACTATTATACCTAGTCTCGCTTTATTTAAGACCCTACTAATATAATATATGGCTCTTCTCGCCATCTCTGCTTTCCTAGGCCAACATACTACCTATTGTTACATTGAGGCAGATATAGAGTGATGGCTATCTTTAGCGGGTGCAAGGATGTGAGGGCATCGTGTAAGTCTGATCTTCTCAAATGCCTCTTGATGCTGCCCGTCCATTTGAAATGCCCTTGATTTATACGCAGAATGGAGAAAAAGCTTGTCTTCGTTTCGCTCAAATTGGATATGAATCTCCTCAAAAGTTGATTTTACCCAAGAGTTGATCGCAACTCTTTCTTTGTAGAAGGAGGCTTTGTCTCCATGATAGCCTTCGCTTTATTCAAGTTGATTTCGATTTCCTTTTTGTGGACCACGAAGCCAAGGAAGTCCCCAGCCTGCACAAAGAAAGCACACTTAAGAGGATTCATTTTCAAGCCATGTTTCCTCATTCTCTCGAATGATGGCTCGTGTGATTTAAATGATCCTCATCGAAATGATTTGACCACTATGTCATCTATATAAATCAGCATAAATGACTCAATGAAATCACTAAAATAGTGTTCATTGCTCTTTGATATGTTGTCCCATCATTTTTTAAGCCAAAGGGCATTACTACCCATTCATAGGTGCCTAAAGCTCCTGGGCATCGAAACGCCGTTTTGGGGACATCTTCCTCAGCAATGAAAATCTGATTATATCCAGAATAACCATCTAGCATACTCAAGTATTCATAGCCCGTAGCAGAATCAAATAACATTTCCGCTATAGGCATAGAGTATTCATCTTTTGGGGTAGCGGTATTTAAATCCCTAAAATCTATGCAACACGTAAAGAACCATTTTCTTAATGATGTGTATATTATATTAGTGCCATTCAACGACTCGTGGTCCCGATAAACTTGCAACGGAGTAATCTTCTATCTCGCCTTTATCTTCGAAGGATTTGTGAATCTTCTAGGCGCCCATTTTGACGGGCTTCTTTCCATCCTTAATTGGGAGCCTATGTTCCACCATTTCCTTTTTTAAACCTGCATTTCGTCAGTAGTCCCAGCGTAAACAATCTTTATTTAATTTAAGCATTTCGATCACCTTGTGTTTCAACTGGACCGAGTTTCGTGACCGATGTACGCCACTCTTTTCGACTCCATCCCCAATATTAACTTCCTCCAAAGGGTCTTGGGCCAACATTTTAGCATTTGTTGATCTCGATCCTTTTCAACCCTAGGGGCCTCGATCATAGATAGCGCCCATTGCTGATCCATTGTCAAGTTTGTCCATCATCAAGTGGTAAATTGTTGCCTCGTGACTTGCTATTTCGCTTTGTTTTTGCTTTGTACCTATGGCTCTAACAACCATGTTTTGTATTTCGCCGAGAGTCTTTTTTTATTCTCACCACATAGGTCAAATCTTTGATAGTAATTTGACTCACCATAGTAATCTTCGCCCCCACCGCTGGTCGCGTCAAGTCTCGCCTTCTTCCTCATCCTCCCCGTCCATCCCACATCGCCTCTATCCCATTGAAACCATCGACTAAGTGTTAAAGAATAATAGGCATTTTCATTTGGTCAAGTATTCCTTAGGTGGGTTGCAATGCCCAATGTTGGCCATGTTATGGTCTAAATTTCCCTTATCAACATGATTTATTTCACATATAATAACTCCGTTTCAGCCTTCTATATTCTCAACTATTCCATCTTTCTCCATAGTACCAATCTTTGATGCATGAAGAAGGCACCGCCCAATTCGTGGATCCATTCTCGCCAAGTAACAAATTATAGTTGGCCTTGCAACTATAACCATGAACATAGTTGGTCTAGTAAGGAACCAACTGTTAGATTCTCCCATCACCCCTAATGTCTTACCAACTTTACCTTCATAATTTGAGAGCACCATGTTATGAGGTCGAACGTTCGAATCCTCGCATCCCTATCCTTTTGGCATGAATGGGCATCAAGTTAACAACGCTCCACCATCAACTAGCACTTTGTTCACCCCATGTTGTTTCACCTTATCCCTAATGAACAAGGGTTTCGTGTGATTCTTCATCCTTCGTCGGTCTTTCAAGAAGGCATTTTGCTCTTCGACAAATTCGCTATTCATCACGTAGTAACACACCGCCTATGTTTGGCCATTTCTTCGTTAGTTTCTTCTCCAACACATACCTCAGATTATGTTCGAATTCACAAGGTAATATCGACACAACATTACGCTAGCATTAAAGAAAGACTTCTTCCGATTCAAATCATCGACATTAAATCTTCTTCGCTTGCAATCTCCTTTGTTCTTTACTTTCCTCAATCTCCTTCTTTGGTGAGAATAACCGGACACTGGGGTTTGCCTCAGCCGAGTCACTAATTTTGGGTTGTTAGTGACTGTCCGATTTCCATAGGCTTCGATTCCTTTCCAACCCTTCTTATTTCGTTGGTGTCCGCGCCATCGAGAGCGCGACATTGGGTTTTACCTTTGTAATTTTCCAACCCGATTTCTCTCGCTCGAGTTAAACCGCCTCCGTCCGCCATAGCGCTTCTTCCGCTTGATCAGAAGCCGCCATTTGCCCTTTCCCTTATCGCCTTGACTTGAGCCACATGTCGAGGGAATTTCGCAGATAACTTGAAAGATATCTTTCGCTCCCCGGTAGGGACTATCCGCCTCAAAGATGGTTCCCCAAGATCAAGATGATTTGAAGGCATTCGCTGGCGCCCCAAACAAGCAAATGGGACTCTTTCAATGCTTCGACATCTCCTCATAAATCGTCAAGATCCGACATATTAAACATTTTGTGCCAATTTTATGATAACGGACTAGGAACCTGGAGACTCTCATCATCTTTGGGATACTCGTACAATTGGTTGTCTTGCCTCCAATTGGCCCCTCGCCACGCCTGGCACTCTCGAATTCAAAGAATTTATTCGGGATTACATATGATATCGCACCTTGGGCACAACAACTTGTCCCGGTTCTTCTTGGATAAAGGGAATGTATTCACGCAGCTCGCATCTTTCTTTGGCAAGCTTCTTTGTTCTCTTCTTCTCCAAGCATCGCCCACCTCTTCCATCTCAGGGTGCTGGAATCCACCATGTTCATTCCCAAGATTTGATCATCGCATCGACTCTTCGAATTTCGCCTCGAGACCTTCAAGAGCCTCACCAAACTTTGTCACCAACGCTCGCCTTCAAAGCCTGATTTGCTTCTTTAATAACTTCGCTTGAGTACTTTTGGGAGGCCATCAAGAACCTCCTTCTGCTCTTAACTAACACGAAGCCCCATCTTCTTCGAATTCTACCTTCGATTGAACCTTGCTCACCACTTCCACCATGTTGATGTCTAAGGCTCAAAGATAATTGGTCTCCGCCATCAAGAACGGATCCGTATCCACTTTCACGGGTTCTTGCCTTTGTCTCGAAAACTTTAGCCCGCCATCCTTGATTGCATTCTCAGACAAACTCGAAAAGAAAGCATTGTGAGGTTTTATGGCCTAGAAAATTATGGTATTTACGTAAACCCTCTTCTTCCTTTGTTCCAATAGGAATCTTAAGGTTCGGAGGAACTATTAACTGGCCATCCTTAACAAGCAAGTCAAAGATTTCATCACATTTAGTTATATCGAAAGTATATATTTTCTTAGGGAATTTATCATTCCTCTCATTTTCGACAGTGTCTCTTCCATTAGAAGGAAGCAAAACTTTGCAAGCATAAGGGGGTGCTTCTTTTAATTCTGCAAGATCTATTTCGAACGGATCGAAATCATATGGATCTTGAGAGTCATCTACGTTTTCCCCTTCTTCCTCTATATAGGCTATTCTTTCTTTCTTGTGACTTTCACTAGCCCTAGCTTTTTCAGCTTTTAACCTTTCGACTTGTCGAACTCTATCTGCTAATTGGGCCATGTCCCTGAGGTACTGTGTATCCAGTTTCTTTCGAATAGAATAATCCAGACCTCCTGCAGCCATTTCGACCAATTCGTGTCTGCACCATCAGAAACATCTAGATTTTAACAATCAGAACCTATTCAAATATTCATCTATTGGATCTGGGAATTTTCTTTTAATACTTGCTAGTTCCTTCAGACTAATTTTAGATTGACCCATGTAAAATTGCTCATGGAAGAGCCTTTCCAAATAGGGCCAAGTATCCATGCATCCGGGGTGGTAGTGAACTGTGAAAGAGTTCTTTGTTAGAGAACTTGGAAAATATTTTATCCTAAGATTTTCATTATTGGATATATCTCCCGCCTTGTTAAATATCTTGCTATGTGCTCATCGTTGATTCACTCGTATCACCAAAGAAATTTCGTGAAGTTAGAACTTTGAAGCCCCTGGTAACTTTGTTTGCGTAACGTAACCTACGATGGAGATGTAATTTGGCCTTCTAAATCCCGAATTTAAACCATCCCGGCCATTATTCTTTCTATCATAGTGGTTAGATTATTTTCGCCACCAAATTGTCATTCCTAACCCTATGGACAATTTCGCCCGCATTTTGGTCTCATAACAACCACTAATGGTCTAGGGTGTTCGATCCGATCTTCTTGAACATCCCTGCCTTAATCTTGCCCCTACATTCTCTCGACCACCGTATGGGCTCGAACCGCTCAATGTGGGCTCTTCATTTCAATCACCACCGGATTCTCGCCACGCCTCATAGGCGCTGGGCACCAAAGAAATCTGCTATTCTAGACATATGAACCTATTTTCTTGGTTTGTTCTATTTATGTTATGAATTAAAGGACCAAAGATAGCGCTCATTTCACGCTAAGACTCCTACCATGTCATGGTTACTATCATCCATTTGTTTCCTAAGCTACCGCTTGATTGTTAGTTGTAAGGGTAGGCAATCGGGTGTAATTTCCTAAGTTTTAGGAGTTTGTACCCAAATGGTTCATTCCCCAACCGCACTTGACTGGGACGGCGGATGCATTGTGCAACCGCCATAAACGGTTGGCATTCCATATGGGGGATTCCTAGGCCGAAGGTTCAAACCGGGGCCTAGTAGGAGTTGAATACAATTGACTTTTAGTGTGGCGCAGCTTGGTATTTCTAATGTACTAATCGGACAGATTCGAACCACCCATGTGAATGGTACTAGAGGCATCAATCGAACTTGAAATGATTGTCAGCCCTCTGGGGATTTTGTCCCTTGTCTTGGTTGGTTGTGTTAGTCATGGTTTTGGTACGTTGTCTTCGGTATATGTAGATTATTATCTTTTATTTTACCATCAAGGTTCATATACCAATCAATTCTACAATACAATTTTCACACGCTTTGATAAACGGTTCCTAATATGACATCGCCCCATGCGGCAATTTGTTTACAAAGTGATTTCGTAAACAACCGCTAGTCTTCTAATTTTTACTAATTAGTATTGGTTACTGCAGGATCGACTAGATTGATCCTAGGACACATGTGTCATATTTGATTCCTATTTTCAAACCCATTGTCTCAATTAATTTTAAGAAACTTCCCTAAGATTTTCTATGAAAATATAATCGATCAGATAAAGAAAAGCTCAATTTAAACTTAAATTTTGGTAATAGAATGTAAGGATAAAGACTCTTTAACAGATAAAGATTCTCAAACATAAAGTGCTTGGACGAAAAGATAAAAGTAAAAGCGCGTCAAGGAATAAATGTGTTTAAAAGCAAATAACATAAAGACATGAAAAGGGAAACGAAAGACTTTAAGAATAAAAGTGCAGTAAACTAGAAATGAATATAAAAGAACTTGTATTTAAATGATAAAAGACCATGATGTTCATAACGCACATTTCGCTCCTTTGACTCGCTTTCCTTCACATTGGATTTTGAGTGTTTGAGAATTTTTAGTACATAAAACAAACACACCAAATCTAACATAAGAACACCTATTTATAGTGTATCGACCCTAACGGTCCTACTTTAATATTGCGCCACGTTTGAAACATGCAAACCTTCTTCGTTCACTGGCTCCAACGCGTCCTCCATAATGGCGCTTTTATTCAAAATTCGAATCTCCAGCCTCATTTGAAATTCGAATCTTATTTTCACTTGTATTTCGATTTAATCCTTTATTTTGGACCGTTCCAACGCTGGCATATTCACTAAAGGAATTTCCTCATATCTTAATCATTAAGAATTTCTAATCGAAATACTACCTATCATTGGCAATCGAAGTTCCCTCAAAAGGTCTTGTATTTATCCACCAATAATTAATATTGGTTTCTCTTCCAGGTGGATGTGAAATATAACTTCTTTCTCCCAATTTGATCCAATCGAACTTTCTAGCTAACAATACCGGACTCAAGATAATTTAGCTAGACATGGAATTAATGTTACATAATCTAAACATTGTATTTGCAATTAAAAACATCATGATAATTAACATAAGAATGCGATAAAAAATGATAATAGGCAATACGAGAAAAACCTGTAAAAATTGGGAATAATTAAATATGGTTCTATGTTATTTTTGAACTAAATTCATCCATGAGTATGTGCTTTTGTGCCTTTGGATCTGCCATGTTAGTTAAGTGACTCTGGATCCAATGTTTCTCATATTTTCTAGTTTATTTTTTTTTCTTTTATACTTTTAATTGTTTTTAATCTTTAAAAATTCATATTAAATCCATTTTTATTCCAAAATATCTCAAAATAATTTCCAAAATTATCTCTTTTTTCTTCATCTGATTCTTATTTTTTCATGTTTTATTTTTTTATTTTACTTAGTTTAAAATTAGTTTTATGTTTCCAAAATTGATTAAAGACCATTTCTGATTTTTTATGGTGTTATTTGTAATCTACTTGGTGTTTTGAATATTCTTTGGTATTTTAACTTTTAATTTTATTTTAAAAATACTTTTCCATGCATTTTAATTATGTTTAATGCCTTTTAATTATTGTTTGACTATTGTTGATTGGTTGGCCTTGGATCATAGTGAACTTGATCATAAGTTTCCTCAACCTCATTAGATCCCCGGTGTTGATGGGGTGAAAATCCTAATTCGTCAAAATGGATGAATGATGTTGAGGATAACTTGATCAATACTTTGATCCAATTTGGGATTTATTTTCTTGTTCAATTATCATTGTTTCATCTCTTTCATCTTCTTTCTCTTTTTTTGATCAATTGGGGGATTGATGATTCATCTTGTTCAATTAGATTTTGATTGGTACTTGATGAACTTTTATCATTTCAAATATACTCCTAAGTTAATAATTGATCACTCAAGATACTTTGGATTAGTGAAATTTTATCTTAAGGTATCATGAAGGGTTTGATTGATGTAATGATCTCATCTCCTTGACTTACTCTTTATCACCTTTACTTTTAAACCATGGTGTGCATTATATGCAATACATCTACATCATTTTGGCCCGGCCTCAGATAGTTGCAACTTCTATATAAGTTCACATACGATTTCTTAACATAGGGCCAAATTGTCCCGAATCAAAAAACTAATCATTAACACTAACTATTAATTGCACTAACATTTAATTTTATGCACCTTTACTTTTCTATCATTAACATTTGTCGACTTTCTTTCTTTAAAGACGTTAATAAATACTTAAACACTTAAACATTAATGGCTCTCTTGACTATGGTTACTATCCTCCAGATTATAAAGTTTGGACTTTCGAACTTAGGATAGGACCTTGACCTGAACGCTCATCTAGACCTTTGATCTTGATTCACATGAGGCCTTGGTTGTTCTTTTGTCTATTTGTTGAGAAGTTTTGTGTGCAGTGAACATTCATCTCGTACATCAAGTTAATTTGATACATGAAAAGTCATATGCACTCTTTGGTGATTCATTTGATGTTGAGACCTTGAGCTTGCACCATAGGCACTAATTTTTCATCCGCACTCTTTGGCTTTTTTATTACTTGCTTTTTTCATCTAATTTCTTCATTGCACATTGATATACGATGTATGCGGCTCTTATATTCTTGTCGAATCAAAATCATAAAACCATTTACTTTCTCATATCCATAATCTTTTTACAAATAGCTTAATTTTAGCCAAATACACAAAATTTCAAGAGGTTCCCATTGAGTACCATCAATTTTTAGGTGCTAACACCCCTTTGCATAAACAACACACGAATCTAAATCTCTTTGTTTTATTAGTTTTATTTTAAAACTTTTGTGGGTTTTATTCTCTCTTTTACCATTCCTTTGAAAACGATAAAGTGTGGTGGAAACTTTTACTTTGTGAGTTAAGTTAATCGTGAGATATTGGATCAAACTCTATTTGGTCGAAGGGTAGCTTCTAATTCGACAGAGTTTGGCAAGTCGTTGAAGAATGTTCACATGCTAGTGTCAAGACCTTTATACCGTATTCAAGTATATTCTAGTATAGGGTGTCGAAATACTAGAGTTGTTAGTATTTCAATTGGGTATGTTTGTTATGTCCAATTGTTTAAGTTAGCTTGTATCCTAAGTTAGTTGGTAATGGGTAATTGTGATAAAACCTATTAGTTTAGTATGTTAGGTTTATTATAAATAAAATACTATTTCTCATCATTGCATACCGCAGCCTAATTTAGGTGAGCGGGTTATTTGTTATTATTATATACTTGTAATATTTTTTGAAGATAAAGGAAAGAATAACAGTTAGTAACCAATCTTTTTGTTCTTCTTATTTTATCATCTTTTCTATCCTTGTTTTTTTCTTGATCATTAAGGAACAAGTTTATACTTTGTTTCCAAGGTATCCGATTCACAACAAATTGGTGCGGTGAGCATGGAGAAATGATGCCTTCAACAAAGTATGAGATTGAGAAGTCATCGGAGTGAACGATTTTGGTCTGTGGCGCTTAAAGATGAAAGCCCTACTGTTGAGCAGGGTTGTTTGGAAGAGTTGAAGGGAGAGGCAGCCATGAACGATGTGTTAACTACATATGAGAAGATGGAGGTGATTGAGAAAGCCTACAACACAATATTGTTGAGCCTTGGTGATAAGGTTCTTCGACAGGTATCAAAGGAGACGATGGTGGTAGGGTTATGGGTGAAGCTTGAAAGTTTGTACCTGACTAAATCGCTGGTAAATCGACTCTACCTGAAGCAAGCTTTCTATTCATTCAAGATGACTGAAGACAAAGTGTTGGATGAGTAGTTGGATATGTTCAATAAGTTGGTTCTTGATCTTGAAAATATTGATGTGAATATCAATGATGAAGATCAAGCGTTGTTGCAGTTGTGCGCTTTTCCCATATCACATGCGACTTCAAAGAAACCTCTAGTATGGAAGAGAGTCTTTGCCTTTGAAGAAGTTCAATCAACCTTGTATTTGAAGGACTTGAATGAACTAAAGGAGCACAAAACTTTGACGGTTGGTGAAGGTTTGGTCGTTAAAGGAAAATTATTATGAAAGTATAATAAGTTCGACAAGAAGAAAGGTAAAAGTCGCCAGGTTTTATAGTGGCGAACATCCGTATTCGATGATATCATTGTAAGAGGAGGGTCAAACAAGAAAAGTGTGCCCCAACACCGAAAGATCATGGAGGAAAGGATAATGGCAACACAACTATTGTTCAAGATGATTTTGACTCATCTAATGTTCTTGTGGTTTTAAGCAGCAACTCTTCGAAGGAGTGGATTCTGGGTGCACTTGGCACATGAAACGAAACAAATACTTGTTTGAAGAATTATATGATCAAGATGGTGGATCCGTATTGCTAGGAAACAACAAACCCTGCAAGATTATAGGTGTTGGATCTGTGAGGTTCAAGATCCATGATGAGTCAATAAGGCAATTGACTGATGATAACATGAATTTATATAACATATTTGATTTATTTTTCATGAATAATGTTAGTATCTTTGATTAATTATTTTGTTTTATTTCTGTATTACGTTGGTATTTTTAATTTTTCAGGTATTTGTATTAAATAAAGACTAATTGAACAAATTAATGATATTGAGGAGAAATCTAATTAAAAAGCCAAAGAAATGAAGAAAGGGGTGATATAGAAAAATGAGGAGTTAATAAGAAGAAAATAATTATGTAAAGAGAAAGCAAAGCCAGGCCCAGCAAGTCAAGCCCACGCCTCCTTAGGCCTTGAGGCGACCGCCTGCAGTCAAAAGCAGCCACGTCCTCACGTGAGACGCACATCTCACTCTCTTCTTCTAGGAAGAGGCGACCGCCTCCATCCAAAGGGCCCCACCGTTTTCATTATTTGAGACCCACGTCTCATGATCTCTCTTCTAGGAGGAGGAGTCCGTCTCCTACATTTTAGGCAATTTTATTTCTCCACGATCACATGTTCGTGCATGATTGGAACGGGAAGTTACACAAGGAAGCTATAAATACAAAGTACAAGTTTTAGAGAAGGGGTCGACAATTTTACCGAACAGTGCAATATTTTTCCAGCATTCTTATTTTATTTCTAGTCTTAGATTTTCTTTTCTTTTTAGTTTTAAGCAGTTATATATTTTTATTTCTTGTCGTATTTTCCTTTTGATTCAAGAAGTCTCCGAGCAGATCCAGCCGACTTGTGGTGGAGTGTTCGTTTATTTCGAAGAACAAGATTTATTGCAGTATTCTTATTTTCAGGTTCTTAATTTAATTATCTTAATTTATTTGAAATATTATTACCTTATATTTATTTGTTTGATTTTGGAGATGTTTAAATATATTGATTATTATTGTTTATGCATATCCGAATTAATAAATATGTCTGGCTAAACCGACCAGGTATCGGTATGTAAGTTAATCGAACCAAAGGAATCCAAAATAAACTGGCATAATATTATGTTGTTAAAAAACACTCTTTCTGACTTCAGTATCCAAATTTATTCATTAAAAGGTTTAGAAACCAACAGAGCGAAAGTTTGAGGTTAAATAAACTGGACTAAGGTTAGAAACCAACAGAGCGAGAGTTTGAGGTTGAATAAACTGGACTAAGGTTTGAAACCAATAGAGCGAGAGTTTGAGGTTTAAACCGGATAATGGATGCTAGGTATTAATTTTAAATACAGCGAGAGCGCTTTAAAACTGATTAAACCTTATTTATTTTCAAAAAGTTTTTTTAAATTCGGCGGGATAGCGAGAGCATACGTTAGGATTTAATTACATGATCTGATTCAATAGAGCGAGAGTTTGAGATAGGATTTTTAAATAAATATTTTTTGCTGAAAAGAGTTTTTATCACTTAAGAACCAGGCCAGTAGAACTTCGGATTCCCTAAGTTTGACGAATTACATACCGATATCTGTTTAATTAATATTTTTATCTAGATTTAAGTAACTTCTCTTTAATCATCATCCTAAAAGAAGTATTGGCCTTAGTTATATATAGTAACTTAGGATACCAGTAGATCGATTTATAGTCCATGTGGATTCGATATCTTTTAAAACTACGCGATAGGAATGTGCACTTGTAGTCTTCCGATTATAATAGACGATAAAGTCACGATAAAATTTTTGGCGCCGTTGCCGGGGACTATTTAAGTTGATATTGTAACTCCGGTGTTACACCGTATAGACTAAGGCACTGTTACTTTATTTATCATGTATCACCCAAATTTTTTCTACACCCCTTATCAATATTTTGAGGAATCACAAGAATCCCATAAATCCGACCTCGAAATACTGATGGAAGATTTCAATGCTTCACAAACCCACTCTTACCCAAATTACCTCCAAAACTACCAATCCCCACATTTTGAGGAGCCACAAGAAACTTATAATTTCAACCAAACTTGTCCTCAACCCAATTTCTACAATAGCCACGCCCAATATTTTGAGGAATCACCAGAATAATATAAATCTGATCTCAAAATATTAATGAAACATCCAGGATGATAGAACGCTTTGGGGAAACACAAAAGGAGACTCTAACTCACTTTCAAGAATCATAAGAATCGCAAGATCTCAACTTCGAAACATCAATGGAGGATTCCGATGAGATGATAACTAACTCTAGGTTAGAGTCTATGATTGAGTACTATATAGAGACACAAATTGTCCAAAATGAAGAGGTAAGAAAACAAAGTCTTCAAAATAATGAAACCCTTAAGCAACTAACCATTGTGGTTAGGTCCCTCGCGACTCACAGTATGGCGTTAGAGACTCAAATCTCCCAACTTGAACAAAACCATCTAGGACCCTTCCCCAAGGAAGATGTGGATGTTGAAACAACCATTAGCGAAAAACAATTTTAAATTCTAGAGCGTGATGATGAGTTTGAGGAGAGTGATATTGTAGCCGAGGAGAGTTCTGACGAGGAAATAGTAGAGATTGAGAAGAATCCACCAACACTATTCGAATAGGAGGTTGTAAAAGTGGTAGAGAAGGAAGCGCATATTGTTATCCCAAATCACTACACCCCACTGATTCCTTTCCCGGAAAGTTTTATGGAAGCTCAGGTAGACTCCCAATCTAAAACGTATGTTGAGGTATTGAAAAATATCCACACCAATGCACCCTTGTTTGATGTCTTGCCCAAAAAGAGAAAATTAGAGGACCATAAAATTAGGAATAAAATTAATGTTAAGAGGGTAAGGTTAACCTTTGAGGTGGTGGATGAAATCACTAAGTCCAAACTCGAAAATCTAATACTTAAGATAGATCCAGAACCACCACCACAAGTTCAAAAGAATGAACCACCCCACAAACGTAAGAAAAGAAAAGGTGAGGGATATGTGAGATGGCTTGATAAATGGCCATTGAAAATCAGCGAAGAGTCATTCTTGAGTAGACCACTATGAGTGTTTACCCTCCTGAACTGTCGAGCTTACGACCTTAAACAAGCGCTTGGTGGGAGGCAACCCACAAGTTTTTAATTTCATTATTTTTCGTATTTTCATTTTTCTATTTTCTGTTAATTTTTAAATTTTACTCGATTATCGGTTGCACCCCTTATACTGATACGTTTGAACTACTTCCACGTAATACCGATGATTATACTCAATTAAATAATTTGCGTTAATACTTATGATTATAATTGAGTATTTTTAATTATCGTTATTTTCCATCTCCTATCAGTACACTGAATTAATATTTCCCAACATTTATCATATCAATTATAATGCATGATAATTATTATATGTACTAGTATTATATATTTCATATGGTTTAAAATTTTAAATTATCTATAATATATATATATATATATATATATATATATATATACACACGTGTATGTATGCATGCATGTGGGACATCTGAAAAGCTTATTTTCTGGCTAGTGCTATAATTACTATAATGAAACGACATCCCTGTCCCTTTGAGACGAACGCCCTGACTGCTTTCCCCCAAGACGCACGCCACTTCTTCTTCACTGCAAGATTCTTCTCGAGACGGACGCTATATGCACCTTGAGACGCGCGCCTCATGCTTGATTCACTGCCCAAGATTCCTTTTTCTCTTGGAGACGCTTGCCTCCAGCTCATAACATGCCATGATTCCTTATTCACTACCCTTTGAGACGCACGCCCCCATCCTTCAATACAAGCCAAGACGTCCGCCTCCTTGTCCTTCACCTTTAATGCGGCGGCCACCCCCGTGCTTTTCTCTCATTGTCTCGTCTTCTGTTTCCTTGCCTCCTTGATGTTTCGTCCGTTTCCCATTTCTTCATTACCCACTATAACTTCCATTCAAACATTTCTTTATTTTTCCATTAACCAAAATATTCTCTCATCATTTTCCAACAAATAATTAACCAAAATTTATTCCTCTTAATTCCTCAAACCACTATAAATATCCATCCCCATTTCTTCATTCCACATCCCTTCCATCTACTTCTCACTTATTTTCTCTCCTCCACTTCATCTTTCTACCATTTTAATCTTCATTTTTTCCCTTACCATGGCTCCACGAAACACACATCGTCAAGTGAGGTCAGACCGACCACCACCTGACCTATCTACAGTGGTATTCCGGGAGAATGATGACGGGCAACAATGGGATAAATATTTGAAGTTTTATTCACACTCGGTTGTTCCCACAAAATACGTGGACGCCGACTATTTAGAAACTTTGGGTATGACGGATAACATTACTTTCATGCTCACAAACACAGGCTTGCTTAATCTCTGCACAAATCCTTTTCCAACTTTTGAACCACTCGTATTAGAGTTCCTCAGTTCGTTCTCCTACAACACTCCTCCAGATGATCTGTACACAACCAGAGCCGCAAATTTTCACATGTTCAATCAAGAGTATTCTATAGATCAAGAATGGATAGCCGAACTTTTACAGTTCACAAGAGGGCAAAACATTCACTACAAACCTTTCGATACCGAAGGCGACGTATCTTGGGATCAAGTTGGTTTCTCTTTTTGGCATGATCTCGACCGCCAACCCATCAAAGTTGGCGGGATCTTTATGCTTCCCACATTCACAATCCCGTTTTGAGGTATTACCACCGCATCCTTGCGAACACGATTTTTGGTAGGACCAATAACCATAAGGTCAACCAAAATAAAATGTTCTTTATTTTCTGTGCCCTCAACGGTAACACTGTCAATTCCGCTCCTTTCATGCTTAGTCATTTTCACACATGCGCAAATGCGAAGGTACTAATCCTTTTGTTTTCGTGGGATAATAACATCTTTAGCTTTTGCTTTGGGCCTGCCAACAAACTTTTGACCATCGGACATTTTATGGTTCCTAATCGCTTGATGATATTTTCGTCGTGATTCACACATAATCTCCCCACGACAAGATGGACGGTATACTTTAATGATCAACAGACGCCTAGTCCCAGGTGTCGTGCTACCATGTCCGAATCAGATCGACGTGCGAAACAACAACAATTGGCGTTTTGCTCTTGATGCACCTGCTGCACAGCCACCTCAAGAAAATCCTCGGCCGCCACCGACGCGAATGTATCCGCCATCTTGCGACAAGATCAGCGTTTCCTAGCAATGGAACAAAATCAGACCGAAACATTGCGTCTAATTCGAGAGTTACAGCGCGACCAACGCGAATATGCTTTTCAAACTGATCGTAACTTCGAAGCGATGTCAGCTCGTATGGCAGATATGTTACATCTTCACGATTCTGATTCTGACAGGCGCCAACGACCTCGTACTAGACGCAGAGGAGCACGAGGATGCAATCATCCAAGCAACGAGTGATCACCCTCCTCCCTTCTAATTCTCCTGGTTTTATCGCATTGAGGACAATGCTCATTCTAAGTATAGGGGAGTCAGAACATTTCTTACTACATTTTTATTTTCTCTGCTCTATTAGTATTTCTCTTGTGTTTCCTTTTTCCATGTATTGCAAAATTTCTATTCAATAAAAACATGTTTATGTAATTTTAAATCTTTTATGTAAAAATCTCGTGATTATTCGAATTCTTTTCCTTGAGCCATAGTATTAAGGTTGCTTATTTTTATAACTAAGAACTCGAGTGCAACTAAGGCCAAATCGTTACCGTCCTAACACTTCAAAACCCCAACGCGCTAGATCGATTTAAGTACTTATTATACCAACACCTTAAAACTTAGTTTTAAAGTAACCCCGAGTAGTTTATAAAAGCAGTCGGCACCGCTTTAAACGACAAACTACGTGGAGAATCGATGAAATTAAGTGATTGATCAAAATTTTTAAGAGAAATTTTATCAAGATGCACTTACTTGTTAGATGGTCCTTACCGCATCGCTTAATCGAAAATATGGATACTAAAAATATTTATGCAAACAATCCATTATGAATTGGTTCTGGTTCCGGTGTCGAACTTGGTAGGCGGACTACGGTCCGATCCCCTAATTTGTAATTGATAAAGGAGTACCAAATATAAGTACGTAACTCCTAGTGGATTACAAAGATCAAATTCACTAACCGGTTAGTCCACTATGCGCCAGAAGGCAAAGGGCTTAATGTGATTGCCGTAATGAAAACGGGTGAAACGAAACGAAAGTATTAGGTCGAGCTATAATAGCATGACTTTAATTGGTTTGCAAAAATGGGGTTATCTAGTGTTTTTACGGTAGCTTTGGTGTCGAAATCCAACTTAAGTTATCCAACAAGAGTTGACTTGCAACCAAGTACAAATTGAAGTATGTTGTATATCTGCTTGACTTACGCTTAAAAGATTATTTTACTTTTGCTTGAGCACAAGCAAAGGTTCAAGTATAGGGAGTTTGATAACACGAATATATATAACATATTTGATTTATTTTTCATGAATAATGTTAGTATCTTTGATTAATTATTTTGTTTTATTTCTGTATTAGGTTGGTATTTTTAATGTTTCAGGTATTTGTATTAAATAAAGACTAATTGAACAAATTAATGATATTGAAGAGAAATCTAATTAAAAAGCCAAAGAAATGAAGAAAGGGGTGATATAGCAAAATGAGGAGTTAAGAAGAAGAAAATAATTATGTCAAGACAAAGCAAAGCCCGGTCCAACAAGTCAAGACCACGCCTCCTTAGGCCTTGAGGCGACCGCCCACCAAAAGCAGCCACGCCTCATGTAAGACGACGCCTCACTCTTCTTCTAGGAAGAGGCGACCACCTCCATTCAAAGGGGCCCACCGTTTTCATTATTTGAGACCCACGTCTCATGATCTCTCTTCTAGGAGGAGGCGTCCGTCTCCTACATTTTAGGCAATTTTATTTCTCCACAATCACATGTTCATGCAAGATTGGAACGAGAAGTTGCACAAGGAAGCTATAAATACAAAGTACAAGTTTCAGAGAAGGGGTCGGCATTTTTACCGAACATTGCAATATTTTTCCAGCATTCTTATTTTATTTCTAGTCTTAGATTTTCTTTTCTTTTAGTTTTAAACAGCTATCTTTTTATTTCTTGTCGATTTTCCTTTCGATTCAAGAAGTCTCGAGCAAATCCAATTGACTTGTGGTGGAGTGTTCGTTTATTTCGAAGAACAAGATTTATTGCAGTATTCTTATTTTTAGGTTCTTAATCTAATTATCTTACTTTATTTGAAATATTGTTGCCTTATATTTATTTGTTTGATTTTGGAGATGTTTAAATATATTGATTATTATTGTTTATGCATATCCGAATTAATAAATATGTCTGGCTAAACCGACTAGGTATCGGTATGTAAGTTATTCGAACCAAAGGAATCCAAAATAAACTGGCATAATATTATGTTGTTAAAAAACACTCTTTCTGACGTCGGTATCCAAATTTATTCATTAAAAGGTTTAGAAACCAACAGAGCGAAAGTTTGAGGTTAAATAAACTGGGCTAAGGTTAGAAACCAACAAAGCGAGAGTTTGACATTTAAATCGGATAGTGGATGCTAGGTATTAATTTTAAATACAGCGAGAGCGCTTTAAAACTGATTAAACCTTATTTATTTTCAAAAAGTGTTTTTAAATTCGGTGGTATAGCGAGAGCATACGTTAGGATTTAATTACATGATCTGATTCAATAGAGCGAGAGTTTGAGATAGGATTTTTAAATAAATATTGTTTGCTGAAAAGAGTTTTTATCACTTAAGAACCAGGCCAATAGAACTTCCGATTCCCCAAATTTGATGAATTACATACCGATATCCGTTTAATTAATATTTTTATCTAGATTTAAGTAACGTCTCTTTAATCATCATCCCAAAAGAATTATTGGTCTTAGCTATATATAGTAACTTAGGATAATAGTAGATCGATTTATAGTCCCTGTGGATTCGATATCTTTGAAAACTAAGCGATAGGACTGTGCACTTGCAGTCCTACGATTATAATAGACGATAAAGTCACGATCAACTGAAGTCAGGTATGTACCCGATTTAAAGAGAAGTTTGATTTCTCTTGGTGAATTCGACAAGAAAGGATATGTTTTCCAAGGAAAGAAAATTATTCTAAGAGTCACGAAGGGGTCGAAGGAAATCTTGAGAAGCGTGAATAAACAAGGCTTGTGTACGCTTGGGGCTGAAGTTGTAAGTGGTTCAACAAATGTTTCATCCACGAAACATTTGTCGAAGAAGAAAATTTCGAACATGAGATTGGGCTATGTCAGTGAACGGGGCCTAGTCGAATTAGGGAAACAAAATTTGCTTGGAGGATACAAAGTCGAAAATCAGAAGTTTTGTGAACCATGTATACATGGAAAAAATTGCAGAGTGAAGTTCAACAAAGGCAAATAAATAACACATGGATCCCTTGATTACATCCATGCAGATCTTTGGGGGCCTTCAAGGTGTCCATCACATTCAGGAGCAAGT
This sequence comes from Vicia sativa, assembly GCA_021764765.1. NCBI lineage: Eukaryota > Viridiplantae > Streptophyta > Magnoliopsida > Fabales > Fabaceae > Vicia > Vicia sativa. Next base: position 17,644,864 of record CM038794.1, read on the forward strand.
TATTTTCCATCCATAGTATATGACTATTCCATAAAGTTTTGGGTATTCATCTAGAAGAATAAGGATGAAACTTTTGAGAATTTCAAAGGTTGGAAGACTCTGGTCGAAAATCAAAATGACAGAAAGGTCAAGAGGTTGAGAACAGACAATGGCCTTGAATTTTGTAATGAGGGATTTGATAGATTTTGTGTTACCTCTGGTATTTCAAGGCACAAAACTACTGTAGACACTCTACAACAAAATGGTTTAGCTGAAAGGTTTAATTAAACCATCTTGGAAAGAGTTTGATGCCTGTTGACTATTGCATGGTTAAAGAAGGTGTTTTGGGCCGAGGCTATTTCGACAACAACATATCTGATAAAAAGATGTCATTCGACTATGTTAGATATCAAGACACCTGAAGAGGTTTGGTCGGGACATCCACCAGATCTCGACAAGCTAAGAGCATTTGGTTGAGTAGCCTATGCTCAGATTAGGAAAGACAAGGTCGAACCTATATCTATTAAACACAGGTTCATGGAAACCCTAAAGGAGTCAAAGCTTATAGGCTATGGTTCCCAGAGCCAGGTCAGAAAAGGATTATCACCAGTCGAGACGTAGTTTTCAATGAAGCTGAAATGGCTTTCAAGAAAACTAATGATGTTGGTCGAAGTGCAGAAATATCTGACAAAGAGATGGATTAGGTAGATATTCCTGTTGAGGTGGAGCATGTTGATTCCGAATTCTGTATCCTAGATGAAGTCGGAGAAGAAGTAGAAGATGTTGAGGAAGTTGCGGAAACTGTCAATGACTACCTATTAGCAAGAGATCGGACAAGAAGAGTCATTATACCACCTCAAAGAATTGGGTATGAAGATCTTATAGCTTATGAGGAGTCGAAATATGACTGAATGGTTAAAGGCCGTATGTAATACGGTGGGAGAACTGACTTAGTTGTTTTGCGTTTTATCACAAATGTTGCGGTTAGCAAGAGTTGCCACCGACTTTTCTTTTATCCAATAAGGAAAGGTGAAAAGAACAGGGAAAAACTTTCGATAGATTTTGATCGGGGGGTAAGTTATGAAAAAGGAATGTGTTAGCACCCTTTTCATTCGTAGTTATCTACGGGCTCTTAATTGCTTAGCTCACTTTTGAAAACTTGCTTTTGTGTGTGTGATTTGTTTGAACATATTTTTACTTTAACTTTGTAATGATTCTTGTATCAGTCCTCAATATGTATATGGAGTGTTTGAAAATATATGTTCGAAAGTGTGTAGTGTAAGATATATTGTGTTTTGAAATATTGTTGCGAGCAAGAAATTAAGAACTTATTTACCCCGTAAAGGTCATTCGTTATTCTTTTCCTTCTCTATTGGGGATAGTGATATTCATACCATTAGTTGGTAGGTAGCCCCATCTATTGGATGTGAAGGGACATGCGTAGGGTTATCGTATGGTCATTGAAGGCAACATGTAAGGATACCTTAGCAACTGCGAAGGGACTATCATCATTTTAATCGTAGGCAACATCGAGGGACAAGATCATGTATTCGTAGGCAACAATCGAGGGACATTGGGGCACTATGATCTTTATGATGATTTTGAACCGAGGGTCTTTGCTAACGGTATCCCTACGTTCAAGGAACATGACCGTTATTCGTCAGACAACAAGAGAGGATACCCTAAGCGTGCACGTGTGAGAATGATTGATTCAATTACATTATCTTTGGAATTAGGGTTTTTTGAGATTATTTTAGTCTTTCCATACAAACCCTAATAACTAATAGTTAAATATATACAGCAAGTATAAAATGAGGGAATTAAAAGTGCAGAAAAGTAAAAGTTCCTACGCTATTACATCTCATGAGCAGTTACAATATTTAGAAAAATGCGAGAAAATAAATCTACGCTATTACATCGCTCCTGGGAAGATATATTATAAGGTCGTGCGAGGAAATAAACTATGTTATTACATTGCTTATATACAAACCTATACATTTTATCTAGGAATTAAAATTGCAAAAATAAATAAAAATACTAGAAAAAAATTTTTATGTCCTAAAAATTCTATGTGTTAGAAGATTAGATATTTTTTTGTATTTTTTAAAAATTGTTTCTTAATGGTAAACTCCTAATGATTAATTTTATTTACAAAAAAAAATCAGTTTAATAAACAAATCGAAATCTAGTTTTTTGGGATTTTATTGAGAAAGTAATTTTAAGGTTAATGATGATTAAGACCTAATTCTAATTGATTTTAGTTTAACGGGAAAAAATCTAAAGTCTAAATAATAAATAATAAATAATAAATAATAAATAATAAATAATAAATAATAAATAATAAATAATAAATAATAAAACCAATATTAATATACATGTGAGAAAAAGAATGGAAAGATTGACGAAGAGAGATCGACGATTATGTGTCCGGCGTGGCCGGAAGCGTCTGGTGATTGTGGTGATTATATGTATGATGTTGTTGTGAAAGTTATTTACAAAGTGAATTCTTTTAGTGAACCCTAATTAGATCATAAAAAATATATTAAACACTAAGATTAGCTCGATGTTGCTTCTATTCCTTTGGAATTATCTCACGTGTTGTTTATCGTGGTTTTTCTCTTCCTTTCTCTAAATATCCATTCATTGCATTTTATGACCATAAAATCACATGTTTCACATATAATAAAATAATTTAATTTTCTATTCCATCCCATGTCCTTCTTAGCTACTCCTGCGAAATTCCTAAAATGTCCCTCAAAACCGGAAATATATTTCCGGGGTGCACCATCATCTGATGTATTTTTCCAAAAACTGGAACTTAACTTCCGGTCCTTAACCGTAACTATATTTCCGATTTCGTTCATAACAGAAATCCAGAAAAATTCATTTTATATTCTAAGAAAGAAATACATAAACTTAGCAAATACAAATAAAAAGTTAAACATAAATTAAACATTACAAATCAATATCCTAGTGGACGTTGCAGCATCCTCATAATGTCATTGACGGTTCTTGATAAAGTCGCATCTAGCTCGAGTGGAAATTTCTCTTGAAAACTTCGATAAGTCGGCCACATAGTCCGTAAATCATCGCCGTTCTTCAGTTCACGATTCATGAACTACAAATTCCCTTCATTGTCGACTGATGACGAGCGGTACTCGATCTTCTCTACCTTTCCACCGTCGCCGTAAGGAACAAGTTCCTGCAAAGTTTTTTAAACCTCTTCAATTGGGGTGTACATTGTGATCTTGAATTCGCGAGACGGTTCGTCGCCGGGAAAATGGATAATTCCAGCAACCCATTCGATGTTTAATTTGATGTCCATTTTTTGTGTTGTTGTATGGAAAAATATAATAGGAGTGGTGTTTTTATAGTAAAAGGATGTAAAAATGGACCATAGAAATCATATCTTTGTGTAATTGAAAATACCGAAATTTAACTTCCGATTTCCTACTTAAGACCAAAACCGGAAGTAAATTTCTGATAAATGGCCTGGCATTGAAAAACAGAAACGAACCAGAACATAAGACAGTGAGTAAAACACAAAATGTCATATATTCAATTTTTCTTCAAGTACTTAAATTACAAAAAAGAGTATATTTCCACATTATTATACATTATCAAAATGAAATTAACATTACAATGCTACATATACTACTTGAAAGAGCCGAAAAAAGTGTCGCCGGATAAATCCACCTGTGCCACCCCTTTCGACTTTTCCCTATTTATTTCTATATCTATTTACCTCAACTATTTGTATTCTTGCATCCTTTCCATGAAAATGTCCGACCATGTCTCCAATGCTTCTATGAAATGAAGCGCTCACTCTGGTGATGTCGGTGGTATCGGACATCTCGGTTTCAAGTAGACTTGAACAAAATATCGTGGATTTGAAATCCACCCAAGACAAATGATATAATCAATGGGAATTGGTGTAGGAGCAGTGCGCAGAGGAAAATAAGTCTCCGAAAAACCATATCGGGTAAGATTAATACACAACCTCTCATACGCACTTGCTATGAGATGACCCATTTCAGAGAACCACATCCATTTGTCCTCTGGTGCACATCCAACCTTAACAGGTACTAGTGCAAGATGTATTTCCTCAACCTTTCCCTTACTCCCGAACACACGTGTGTACAACTCTGTATGTTCCATCAACTTTGTGATCAGAGTATCTCGCACAGTATTATAATAATCTTCACGGCTACCTGGCAAACAAGATACAGCTCAAAATCCACGATTACCGTCACAGGCCACATTCAGGATCCTTTCAACGTATTTGTGCATGAAAACCCCATGTGATCGATGAAAGGTATTTTTGATGGAGGTGGTGCGGTGGTTTGCTAATATGAACACCTTAGAAGCATATTTTGAGACTTTGTGTATGTGAGTCGGAAATACCTTGTCAACATGTTCATAATACGAAGGATTTCTCGTAGTAGAATTTTCGGCCGGTGTAGGTTTCAACTTTTTTGGTGCACCTTTTGTTTTTACCGGTTGGGAGGATGGTTTCAAATCCGTGGTCTCTGGGAACACAATTTTTCTCAACACTTATTTGATTTGGAGCTTCGTATGCCATCGGTTCTAAAATCTCGCTTGTATTGCTTCCCATTCGTAAGGATGAAGATATTTGATTTATAACTTTTCATTTTCCCGTCATCCTCAAAACTAAGTCTCTTCCAACGATTAGAGACATCGTTCATACCTATCGGTACATTACCACTCAGCTTCTTGGATATCACACAAGCACATGGGAGACCATATGTTTTTACAATAGTGCACCCACACTTTGAAGGGTCATCACCCACAATTGAAGCTCTTGCGGCTTCATGGAAAATATAATTAAGCGCCACCCGAGATATGTTACCGACCAATTGAGAATATAGCATATTCTCCTTAAACCTATGTTCCAACACCATGATACTTCGACCATATGTCGTTTGTATCTCATTATGCAGGTTCATGATCATATGGTCCACAACTTCCCAACCCGTAATCAAATCTCCCTTGCTATTTTCCAACCAATTCTTGAGACAAGCATATGGAGATTCAACTCGGTTTGATGTTGTATGTCCGAGGTGCATAACCTGATCAGTCCATGCACAAACATATTTCTCCTTCACCTGATCAAGTATTGTGCTCTCCACATATTTCAACAGATTCGAATATTTCTCACACACAACTCTGAATTGTAAAACAACATCAATATACATCTCTTTTGTAGATGCATTAACAATAGCATTTCATGCATCCATGATTTTTTCCACAATAACACTGGACTTTACCAACTTTCCATCTTCACCTGCTACCTGTTTCGACCCCACAAAGAGGTTTAACCCGACTTGTCGAATTTTTTGTAATATGGTACCTACAAAGTAATGTGGAAGAAGTTGGAAATACGGTTGCAACGACATTCATTAAAGACGAATCACGGTCGGTGACAATTACCTTTGGCATATCCTCTTGGTCCTTCAACATGGACCGACACACCTCTAACGCCCACTGAAAGTTATCTTCTTTTTCGTATTCGAGAAATGCAAAACCAACTGATTACGTCTTCTCGCCCGATATAACACCAACAGTTTCCAACAACGGAAGCCTATACTTGTTGGTTTTGTACATTGAATCCATTATGAGCATGGTAGGAAACGTGTTGAACAATTTAATGGAATCGGGATGACTCTAGTAAATGTCTCTAACAGTTTCCCCATCATCACCCCGTCGATGCCTACAAACATAATTATTGTCATCAAGAATTTTCAGAAGGTGTTTCATTTCGGTTCGATCCTCCCAAATGGCCAACTTCGTTTGATAGCACTTGTTGTACACTTGTTTGATATTAGAGGTGCTCTCTAGTCTTTTGCGCTTCAATGTTGCAAGAATGTTTTTGGGAGGTACCAAATTCAGAGTCATGTCGGAAACACAAGTTTTCTCATCCTGGGAGTAGCCGACATGCTAATGGATGGCCGACCAACTTTGGAGTTAAATCATGATTGTGTTCTCCGCTAATCACATTAAACTTCCACTTACCTTCAGGCTACTACTATCAGCATTCAAGATTCAAATGGCGAAGACCAATTCACTCACTTTCTATTGACAGCAAGGAGATGAGATAGTTGAAATATATGAGTACTAGCATAGTTGGAACTTAACGAGATTATTTCTGCAAAGCTTTTTACTACTTGGCCATACGCCACCTTTCAAATAAATACAAGTCTCTTTTCCTTTACAATTCTTGTTTGTTGTTGTTGCTTGCATAAAGTCCAACGTTTGCTTTGAATGATTATATGCATTTGACAATAAAAATTCGTTCACAAACATGCAAAAAGTGAACATACAAAAGTAATTACTACAGGCTCCAGGAATTGAGATGACGGCAGAAGTCACCAAAATATTTCCCCCACAGAGCATGATCCCTAGAGATACCACTCACTCACTAATTCTCCCCGGAGTACTAATTCCTTCCACTAGTCCCGATATCCCAAACTTCATCATTAGCGCTTTATCTCCAACAGAGACCTTTATCCCCAGCAGGACGCGTCTCAATAACTCCCCTATCCCCCAGCAGCAGCAGTGTCTACACTCGAAACTTGGTCAGATAGTGCATCGGAGGAAACCTACATCCTTTCCCCCACCGTAGATTCCGACGGCTCCGCATCCTTCCAACCCGGCCTGTGGAATTATCAAATACTCTTCAGCAGGATCTATACACAAGATTCCCCAGTAGAGTACCTTCTAACCTCTCCCCAGCCAGGACTATGTATGAGATCTTCAACAACGTGTTTCTCGATCTCTACCACCCACAGCAGTATCTAGGCTCAAGACTTGGTCAGATAGTGCATCGGAGGAATCCAAAATTATCATCCTTCTTCTTCCCCAAGCAGGGTCTCCACCCACTTCATCCCCAAACAGAGAAGTCGGAAATCCTCAGGCAGAACATCCGCATCTTCTTCAAGATGGATATGTTTTGAAATACCACAACATACATCATTCATACATTACTCATAAAAGTCGTAATTTGTGCATATGTCATTCATACACATTGTCATGCATCATACTTTGCATAAGACTAACAATATTCTATCAAAAGTTTCTCTTGTTTTCTCCAAGACAGGTGAAAGTCACTTCCGACGCAAACAGGTCCAGGATTAAGACCAGAATCCAGACGGGAAAACTATCTGAACGACCGCCCTCGTTGTCCTCCGACAACAGATCCAGGATTAATACCCGAAGCCAGACGGGAAACCCTATCCGAACGATCACAAGTTATCCTCTGATAACAGGCAGTGGATCGATACCTGATGCACAACAGGGACGATATCCACATTTTGTCAACTACTATCCCCCCGGAGTAGTCAGCACGAAGAACTATTCTGACTCCTTCTTATTATCAACAGCAACTACAAAGTCTGGCGTACGACTCGGTTGCCCTGGATGGCATCTTAAGCCCATCTCCGACTACTTGTCAAAATTTCTCCACTTTCAGAATGCTGCATATTTGGTTAAAAAACCAACACAAACCAATAACTTCATTCAAAGAGAAGCACGAAGTCTAGCGTACGACTCTCCCCGGATGGCATCTTAAGTCCATCCCCATGCTCTTTCCAGAAACGTCTACAGAGCCTAACGTATGGCTCACTCCCCAGCATCGGTCTTTTCGGATGGCATCTTAAGCCCATCCCCGACAGTTCTCTTATCCGTGCTACAATCTCGAGTCTAGCATACGACTCATTCCCCAGCGAAGTCTCCAACTTCTCCAAATGGCATCTATAAGCCCATTCCCGCATTATCATCAACGGCGAGTGCAAATTTTCAGGTGTACTCAAGTGTTCAATCATCTTCTACCTCCAGGGCACGAAAGGCAAAGCATGCCAATCTAACCCTTCCAGTACAAGAAGACTGAACAGGGGCAGCTGTCATACCCCAAAATTTGCCCTCCTATCTCTCAAGACATTCCATACCCCCATGCTCAAGGATTCCTCAAGAGTTGATCAGACAAACTCTCTCCTAGACAATCAACCCAAACTAGGGTTTGGTATTTCTTAGATCAAGATGGACTTCCAACATCTCCAGTGGCCTTCATGCCTCCTCATATGCTTCAAAGATTCTCCATGTCAAGTTTCAAGCCTCACAAGTCAAGTTTCGCATAATTGCTCGATGGTTGAAAATCAACAGATTGGTCAAAAGTCAACGTGGTCAACATACCAAACTCCTGATTTTTGGTCAACATCCTCATTTTGAAGTCACATTCATCATTTGATCAAGGGTTGATCATGATTCATCAAGAAAACTCAAGATTTGCTCAAAAGTCAAACTTTCTAAATTAGGGTTTCTAGGTGAAAAGTCAACTAAACTTTGACTGATCATAACTTCTTCATACTTTCTTAGAAATTTTTCAACCACCTCTTGTTTTGAAGGAAATTCAATTTTCTACAACTTCATGTCTCACAATAATGTTCAAAAAATGCTTCATTTGGAAGGTATGGATCAAAACATTACAAGTCCTTTTCAAAGTCAACAAAAAGTCAACATTTTGTTTTGAAGATATATTGAGCATGGTAACTCCAATTGAGATGAAACCAAAGAGGTTGGTTAGAGGACTCTTAGAGATTTCCAAAAAGTCCAAGAACTCTCAAAAATATGGAAAAATGAACAAGATACACTATCCAGAAGTTGGGCAATTTTGGACAATTGCACAAAAGGACATTTTGGTCAAAATGCAAAATTTTCCAAATGGGCCTATAATCTTTTGATCCAAACTTGTTCATGACATTATTTGTGACCCATAAATGCTTGGCCATGGAAATTTTCTATATTATTAATTTATTTTTGAATTTTAGAACATTTAATTCAAAATTAAATTATATAAAATATGAAAATAAGATATTTTTTCAAGGAGAGTGATTTTATATCATACTTGAGGTCCAAGGAAGCCCAAAACACTTGCCAATTTAGTGCATGATCATACATTGATGAGAAAATCAAATTTTCTTCAAAATTTGATTTTATTTGAAAATAATTCAATGCACATTCAATATCCAATCTTTTTTGCTTGTTTTTCCTCTCTCAATTCACTCTATAAATACCAGCAATATCACAAGACAAGAACACGAAACCCTAGCCCCATACACAGCCCTCACTTTGCCAAAATTTTTCAAGAAACTTGAAAAATTGAATTTTGTTTTCCAGCAAGTTTCAGTCCAATCCAGCCATCCAATCTTGTTCCTTGACATCCCAGGAGTCCAAAGCAATCCTTACTCGAAGCCAAATCGTCCCAGATCAAGCCATCCAACTCTCACCGGTTTGAATTTTCTTCAATTTCGATTCTTGTATATCATGCATTGTTAACTGTTTTCATGTGTTTATTTGAACTCAGGATGCATATTAGATCATGTTTGAACCATTACATGTGAGCTTGAACGTAGGAAAGCTGGTTTGCCATTGTTAGGGCATTTCAGGCTGTTTCGATTGAGCCGGCTTGTACAAGCGTTTTTAGGGCAAACGGATATCACCATTGGATTCAGAAGGTCCGATTTAGGGGGGTAAGGTACCATAGGGCTTTTTATTTTGGTTTCGAATTTTCGTGTTTGAAGTCGAGAAGACGACCGCGTTAGGCTGGGACGAAGACCGGCGAGGCCGGTATGGCACGATGGCTTGCTCGATTCGCTGCTCACGCCGGGTCCACGACGACTGACTTTCAAACCATTCTCAGGACGCGTCATCACTCTTATGCTATTGTTTTCAACCTTTCCAACATCAAATGTCACTTGGCCTAGTGGTTAAAGCGCTTCCTGTTCACAGATTCCCCTCCAGGTCTCCAGTTCGAACCTCCTTGGGACCGGTTTTGTTTTCTTTTTACAAACTTCAAGCTATTTTCATATTTTCTCTATTTTTCTTTTATTTAATATTTTCCATACAATTTTAATTCTTTTCATAATTTTTATTCATGAATTTTAAAATACCAAAAAATATTTTTCCTTTTGCATTTATTTTCATAAAATGTTTATTTAATTTATAAAATTAAAAAATATTATTTTACATGCATATTTAATTTTATTCATAATTTATCATTTAAATCACTTTTAATTAGTTTTTAATTATTAAATCATCTCCAAAAAATCCCAAAAAATTATTTTAGCATATTAATGTTATTTTCTGCATGAAATATTTTTCTCATTTAAAAATTTGCATTTTTACTAACATTTTCCTCTTATTCGATTTCATCATATTTTCCGATTTCTTTTTTCGCAGTGTTATCTCGTTCGCATTTATTTCTCCTTTACTATTTTATTTTTTCCAATAATGTAACTGTTCATGGGATGTAATAGTTTAATTAGGGCTTTTATTTTCCGCATTTTCCAATTATCTATATGCCCCAAAGCCATGTAATAGCGTAGGACTTTACTTTCTGCATCTTTACATTCCCGCATTTTAATTTCCGCAACCTATAAATTGCTAGTAACTAGGCGTGTATGGCAAGATAAAATTGAACATAGCCCACTAATTTTCCAAGATAAAAATATCTGAAATCAACACACTTCTTCACACATGCACCCCTTAGGGTAATTCTCTTGCCTTTACGAATACAAATGGTCATGTCCTCGAACGTAGAGGTATTCTAGCATCATGCCTTCAAAACAAATCATCATAGTCCCTTCGATACAAAGATCATAGACCGATGTGCCTCCGAATACATGATCTTGACCCTCGATTGCCGCCTACGAAAAATGATGATAGTCCCTTCGAATGTGCTAGGATACTCCTACAAGTTGCCTTCTATGACCATCCGATGTCCCTTCGAATGTCCCGCTTACATCCAACGAATGGGGTTACCTACCAACTAATGGTATGGATAGCACTATTCTAAAGGAACGTAAAACAACACAAAAACGACCAATTCTGAGTAGGTAATAAGACTTTTAGTTGCTTGCTCTATCAAATACTTTTCACACCTCACACTTTCGTCAAAGTTCAAACTCTTTTTTCAAAAAAAACAAAACATTTCCGAACACTTTGTATACATTCCTACATGAATCATTACAAAGTCAAAGCGAAATGTCTTTTCAAAACATTTTTCAAACACACAGAAAGCACATTTTCAAAATGATCTAGAAAGCAACTAAGAGCCCGTAGATAACTACGGATGGAAAGGGGTGCTAATACCTTCCCTTTTCATAACCTTCTCCCTTACTCAGAATCTAACGAAGGTCTTTTTCCTGTACTTTTACCTTCCCTTAATTGGATAAAAGAAAAGTCGGTGGCGACTCTTGCTATCCGCACATTTGCGATACAAAACCTACAAAGTCGCTTCACCGTGTTACGTAATCATGACACGGGAGACACCCTAAAGAGAGAATGCCTTAAGGATTTTTAGATCATCTTTATTGTTTTCTGTTTGACTTGCTTGCTTTACTTTTAAGGGTTGCTTGGGTATTATATTGTTGGGGGATCCTACACCCGGATCCGGGTTTTTAGGTAAGTAGCAATAAATCGTCATGACTGTTAGACGATATCAAAACGGTCAACATGATGGCTACGTTAGTGTGACACTTTGGATGTCCTGATACTCTTCATTTCCAAGTTGAGGATAGTATTTGGCTTCTGCGTGGTGTCATCAAGCGCTAACTAAACTTTTAGAACCTTAATTGACCCATCTTGGCAATTAGAAGGTAGTGAGATGGCTTTGGTGTAGACCGAGGTTGGTCGATACTGATGCTACGCTATTGAGATCATACTTTGGGATATTTTCGTCGACCACTTGGTAGTCGTATTGAAATAAACGCCACGAAAGATCAATGATGTGAGATTCCTAGAACTCGTTACTATTATAGGACAGATGAACCAACTCAAACTTTTGGTGGGTAATCACCTATACCTGCAAGCCTTAAACCTAGGCTCATTGTGTGAATTGTTTGTGTGTGCTAAACATGACATCATGACATCATTTGCATTGCATATCATATCTAACCATTTCAAGGACCTAGGATTTATCTTTGCTGCTTTGTAGGTGTTATGGCTTCTAGAAAGACTATCCGAATCAACTTCATGGGTATACCTTATCAACTCAAAGAATTGGTTTCAGAAATTCCTGATCATGCTCAGTTTGTCAAAAGACATGGTTATCTGCTTGATTTGGTTATCTCCGGTTTTGAAGAAGATATGATGCATGTCCTATTTCAGTTCTTTGATCCGAAACACCATTGCTTTACATTCCTGATTATCGCTAGTTCCTACCTTGAAGAGTTCTAAGCTACTCTAAGTTACCTATTCTTGACCAAATGCCGTTCACCGGTTTGGAAAAGGTTCCTAAATACGAAGACATTGCATCCGCCTTACATCTTAAGCGCTCAGACATTGAAGCCAATTGGGAAACTAGAAGTGGAGTTAAGGGTTTACTTGCCAAGTTCTTGATTAAGAAAGCCCGAGAATTCCTCAAAGTTATGAGTTTCCATGCGTTTGAAGACATTGTGGCCTTGCTAATCTATGGTTTGGTTCTATTTCCTAACTCGGATCAATTCATAGATGTCAACGCCATCAAGTTGTTCCTTACCCGTAATCCTGTGCCTACTTTACTTGGAGATATTCTACATTCCCTCCACACTCGTACTACTAAGAGACAAGGAACTCTCATGTGTTGTATACCGTTACTTTCAAGGTGGTTTATTTCGCACCTTCCTCCATCATCATTGAAGAACGAACAAAGATTGAAGTGGTCTCAAAGGTTAATGTCACTCTCTCATTCAGATATCCGTTGGAGTCTTTTCTCTCAAAAGGACTTCACTTTCATTGAGCGCCAGGAGAATTCTAATGTGCCACCTGGCATAAGAGGAGGTATTACTTACAACCCTTCTCTAGCTCTACGTCAGCTTGGTTTTGCTCAAGAGATGGTCCACATGATATGCTTCTCCAAGATATTGTGTTCGACTACAATCACGATCTCCGTAATTACCGATTTAAGGTTTATACACGCTGGGGCATGGTAAAGAAGACCGATACCAAGACTTTGGGGCACCGTAACTCCATTCCTTGGGAACCTTACCTCAAATGGGTGCGAGCTCGAGCTCAAAACCTCATGATGCCATTCACTGCTTTACCAAGAATTATGGAACCTGTTGCTATAGGTGACGTACCCTATACTATTCTCCACCCTGACATGCCAACTGATTTTGAAGACTTGAAGAGATCCTGGATTCAGCTTAAAGAAGAAAGGGACACATTCGAAGCTCAGTGCTATGCAAGTGAGAAGAGAGTGCTAGAGTTGACCAAGCTACTTCACGAGGAGCGCAACATCAACGCCTATCTCGACACCAAGAGGAAGCGCCCATGGGAGACCTAGAAGCTTCAAGATTTATATGTTTTTTTTCTATTTCTTTTATTGTTCTGAACTATCCTTTGTACTTAAAAAGAAAAAAGAATAAAAAGAGAACTATTAAATGTTTGTTCATTGCTTGTTTAACAAATTTAAATCTCTAAGGTCCTTGAAAACATTGCATTGCATTCGCATAAACATCGCATAGCATGGCATAACATTGCATAACATGTACATTGAAGATTGGTTTTCTCATTTTCTCGCTATTTATTTTAGCAGAAATGGCTCTCAGATCACAAAGATCTCCAAGCTCGAATGCCTGGCCAGCAGATGTTCACCAGCTTGGTCCAAGGCCAAGAAGATCCAAGAAGCTCATCAACAAGAAGAAGAAGGTTGTGGGTCTACTCAACATGGGCACGCTACAAAGGGGTCCTAAAGTGGTCACCGGATTGAGCCTCTCAAGATAGTGTCAAGAATGAGGGAGTGTCAAGGGAAATGAAGAAGATCGTGAGCCCGAGAAAGAGAGAGAACGCTCGACTATAGCCAAGACTCGATGAAGATGACAAGTACAAGCAACTTGAAGACCGCTTGAATGTCGTGGAAAACCTAAAGATGTCCGGCTGAATTTTGATGATCCGAGTCTTGTTCCCGTGTTGTGATTCCTCCCAAGTTCAAAGTTCCTAATTTTGCCAAGTATGATGGCATTTCTTGTCCAAGTGCATTTGAAGTCCTATGTTCAAGATCAACCCCACACCGATGATGTAAAGTCAGGATGCACTATTTTCAAGAGAGTTTATCCGAACTCGCTAGAGTGGTATTATCACCAGAGAATGACCGTATCCGTATTTGGAGTGACTTGGCTGATGCTTTCTGCATGATGAGTACAATGTTGATTGACACCCACCGCATGCAACTACAAAGCATGTCTATGGGTCGACGAGAAGTTCAAGGAGTATGCTCGTAAATAGAGAGACTTAGCAGCAGTAGTTCAACCACCCTTGTCCAATAGGGAGTTGGTTGACATGTTTATGGAACACCGACAGCCCATTCTTCAATCATCCGATTGAAACTCTTCACCGGTTTCACCGAGTTGATATTGACAAAGCAGCGATCAACTGTATCAAGAGTGGAAAGATTCATGTAGAGTCATCTTCAAATGTCAAGAGATCTTTGGTGGTAAGAAAGAAGCTAATGTGTGTATGGTCAAAAAGCCGAGCCAAGACCGCCGCTCTGTGGGGTCACAGATCTCCAATCCTACATCAAGACAACCTCGCCGAGACAACGCGAGCTGTAACGCGCCACGAAGATAATTTACGAAGATCAACATGCCATTGTCGCAAGCCTTGCAACACATGTTGAAAGCAGAATTGATTACCTTGAGGGATCCTCCTCAGAATGTCAACACTTCCTCTCCAAGATATAATCCTAATGCTAAGTGTGCTTACCACTCCAATAGCCCTGGACATAGTACTGATGATTGTTGGGCTCTGACGAACAAAATTCAAGATATGATTGAAGCTAAGCAGATTGAGTTTGATCCTCCTATTGAGACTCCGAACATGATCAACGCGCCTATGCCTAACCATGACAAAGGTTCTAATGCTGTGGGTGACGATACTTATGTTTTCAATATAGATGACTTGACCATCCCTCTAATGATCTAAGAAGAATTTGTGCAAGCCTGTCAACCAGATGCCCAGAATTGCGTTGGTGCCCATCTCTACCGATGGTTGTGCTTGGTTAAGAAGACGTGTTCGGCATGATGGATAACCGTGAGATACTATTTCCGAAACCACCTGTGCAGAAGCTGTGTGAAGAAATGTCTAAGTTAAAGATTGATAATGCGGATGAAACAGTACCGTCTGTGTGGGACACCTTGGGGCAGCCAAGTGGAAAGTATGATTACATGGTGAAGTACACTGTTCCTGAAAGCTACAAAATACCTATTGAAGATGTTAAGGTAACCGGATGGGGTAACGATTTCCCAGAAGACTATGCTGATGTTAACACCATAAGGATTTCCTCTACTGATCCTGTGCCTAGGGTGGCACCTCTCATTATCACTTCTCCCAGGCCAGTTCCATACTCCTCTGACAAAGCCATCCCTTGGAATTATGGGGCGGATGTTTACTATCATGGTGTCAAGCAAGACCCTCTGACCATTGAAGATCTTACAGTTGAAGCTACCATTCCTAACATTGACAACATCACCGGATCAAGTAAGGTGACCAGAACCGGAAGGGTATTCTCTCCAGATATCTCCCCTCCAAAAGACATCATGACTCCACCGGCATTCCACTACTCAACCAATATCCCTACTAGAGGAAAGAACCAACTCTCTTCTCAACCGTAGTACCAAAGGAAGTTGCTGAAGACATCTCCAAACGAGAAATGGAGGAAATTCTGAAGATTATCAAGAAGAGTAACTACAATGTTGTGGAACGTTGGGACAGACATCCAAAATCTCCATGCTTGCACTACTTTGTGTTTCGAGGCTCATGCTAACGCCTTAGTGAAGTTTCAAGAATGCTCATGTACCGCAAGACACTACTACTGACCAGTTTGAAGTATGTATTGCTAGCCTGGCTGCCAACAACGACCTAGGCTTCTCTGATGCTGATTTGACTCCTGCCGGAAGAAAACATAACAAAGCCTTGCACATCTCTGTTGAATGCAAGGGAATTACCCTGTCTCATGTTTTGGCGGATACCGTTCGCCTAAACATCCTACCGAAGACTGCTTTGATCGACTTGATGTTGAGGGGTTGGTTCTGAGACCCAGTGACATTATTGTGAGATCATTTGATGGTTCTAAGCGAACAGTGCTTGGAGAACTCATTCTGCCTATTAAAGTCGGTTCCCAAACTTTTGACTCCACTTTCTTTGTCATGGACATCCGTCCAGCTTACTCTTGCCTACTTGACGCCCTTGATACATGGGCAGGCGCTGTTACTTACTCTGCATCGGTCAAGCACCCGTGAAGGGAGGGTTGTTACAGTGTGGAGAAGAGGAGTATATGGTCACCATCTCAATTCTTTCGTTATCTCGAGATGGAAGGTGAATTTTGAGACTCCCTGCTTTCAAACAGCCCCTAATCATGCCCTGACTCTCCTCACTCCCGGTTACACAAGCTCCTCCTAGGATGGCCTCGCTGAAAGACGCTCAAGCTGCAGTTGAAGAAGGTGGAAGTGCTATTTGGGGTCAGCTCCCTGATCTTCCTTTCAAATTTGACAAGACTGGTTTAGGCTTCACCATCAAGGGTCAGAAGATGATACGCCGCGAGCGCGCCGGCCAACTTCCTTTCCGCATCAGCCAGAGTGGAATCCATGCTATAGAAGACGACGACAACGACTTCGACATCAGCAAATGGATCTTCCCAACTCCCGACAACGGACTCAACAATTGGAAGACCAAAGACGTCATACCAATCTCCTTTAGACAGGAGTAATTGCTCTTGTTTTATTTTGCTTTTCGTATTTTCTATGTTTTGAACAATAAACTCTAAAGCCTAGTGCCTTGCCCGGGGCATCATGGCTCGTTTGTGCGGGTTATTATCTGTCATTTGCATATTTTCATTCAATAAATTCGTTGGACTTTTGCATTCAATTATGTCTTTCTTTCTTTTACTTTATCACCCCTTCAAAAAGCTATGTGTTCTTACACACACCCACGTGATACACTGCAGAGTCACTCCGAATCTCGTTGATAACAGTTGTGCTATTGCTAAATATGACTTCGATAATCCGATCTACCAAGCCGAAGATGAAAGTGAGGAAGATTGTGAAGTGCCAGGAGAACTTGTCAGATTGCTACAAGAAGAACGAGTTATACAGCCACACGAAGAGCAAGTCGAGGTTGTGAATCTGGGTACTGACGAAGACAGAAAAGAGGTCAAGATAGGAGCGGGTCTCAAGAACAGTGTCAAAGAAAGATTGGTTCAGATGCTGCGAGACTATATTGAGGTTTTTGCTTGGTCATACGAAGACATGCCAGGTCTAGACATTGATATTGTGGTACACCGACTGCCAACAAAAGAAGCTTTTCTCCAAAGGAAATGTAGGTCTGTCGACGCCCCGAAATGTCCGAGAAAATCAAAGTCAAGTTATGAAGCATTTCAATGCAGTTTCTTAGCCGCATTTATCCACATGGTTGCAAACGTGGTACCAGTACCTAAGAAAGATGGTAAAGTACGAATGTGTGTGGATTACAGAGATCTGAACAAAGCAAGTCCGAAATATGATTTTCCACTTCCTCATATTGATGTTCTGGTTGACAACACCGCCAAGATAAGGTTTTTCCTTCATGGATGGTTTCTCCTACATAATCGATCAAAATGGCCTCAAGACATGGAGAAGACTACTTTTGTTACATGTGGGTACTTTTGTTACAAGGTTATGCCGCTCGAATCAAGAACGCAGTGCCACTTATCGCAGGTTATGGTGACATTGTTTCATGACATGATTCATCGCGAGATAGAGGTCTACGTCGATTTACATGATAGCTCGATCACGCATAAAGGAAGAGCATCTTGATCATTTGCGTAAGTCGCTTGATAGGTCAAGAAGTACAGATCGAGACTTAACCCCAACAAATGCACTTTTGGAGTCGATCCGTAAACTCCTAGGTTTATTGTCATGGTAAAGGTATTGAAGTTGATCTCGCCAAGGTTAAAGCTATCCAAGAGATGCCAGCTCCGTGACCGAGAAGGAAGTCGAGGTTTCGGGCCGCTTGAATTACATTGCCGATCATTGCACATCTAATCGCTACTTGTGAGCCAATCTTCAAGTTACTAAAGAAAGATCAAGTAGTGGAATGGAACGACGATTGCCGATCGCTTTTGACAAAATCAAGGAGTACCTACAGTAATCCTTCTCGTCTCGATGCCGCCATCAAGGAAGACCTCATATCATGTACTTGATGTTAGAGAACTCAATGGGTGTGTGTTTGGGCAACATGACGAGTCTGGTCGAAAGAGCATGCAATATACTACCTTAGCAAAAGTTTACCGATCGTGAAACAAGATACTCACACCGAGAAAACTTGCAACGCTTTGGCATGGGCTGCTCACGACTAAGACAAGATATGTTGACTCACACTACCTTGTTGATTTCAAGATGGATCCGATAAAATACATATTTGAGAAACCATTTCTCCGAAGAATAGCAAGATGGCAAATGATCTTGACCGAATATGACATCCAAGACACTTCAAAAAGCGATCAAAGGAAGTGTAGTAGCCGATCATTTGGCTCATCGTCGTAGATGACTATCAATCTATGCAGCTCGAAGTTTCCCGATGAAGATGTTTTGCTAGTTACAGATGGAAGAACTGTGCCCGCATTTAAGGACCTCGAACAAGGATCCCGATGGACCATGGTCTTTGATGGAGCCTCAAACGCACTTGGAAATGGCATTGGCGCCATCATTACATCCCCTAAAGTGACACACGCTTTCATCGCCAGATTATGTTTCAAATTGCACCAACAATATGGCCGAATACAAAGCGTGCATCATGGGTATTAAAGCTTCTATTGACTTAAGAATCAAGTTCTTGCAAGTATATGGAGACTCAGCTTTAGTGATCAGTCAGATTAAGGGCGAATGGGATACGAAGCATCCGAATCTCATTCCGTGACGAGCATGTTTCGAGTTTGATCTCCTACTCAAGAGATTACTTTGATCATATTCCACAGAAGCGAATCACTAAGGACACATTAGCTACTATGTCATCTATGTTCAAAGTTAGATGGGACAACGAGGCTCCCCAGATCATCATTGAGAGGTTTGACAAACCAGCATATTGTTATGAGCTTGACACAGAAGAGAAACCTTGGTACTACGACGGAAGAGGTATCTTGAGACTCGTGAAATCCCGCAGGGCATCCGTCAATGATAAGAAATTCATGAAAAGATTCGCATCCAAATTCTTCCTCAAAGAACGACATCTTATACAAGCGCAACCACGACTTAGGCTTACTCTACTGTAGACCGGAAACAAATGAACGTATCATGGAAGAGTTAAGGCGCATTCGGTTGTAATACGGTGAACTCGACTTTTGGATTTTTGTATCGCAATGTGCGGATAGCAAGAGTCGCCACCGACTTTTATTTTTATCCAATTAAGGAAGGTAAAAGTACGTAAAAGACCTTCGTTAGATTCTGAGTACGGGAGAATGGTTATGAAAAGGGAAGGTATTAGCACCCCTTTCCATCCGTAGTTATCTACGGGCTCTTAGTTGCTTTATAGATCACTTTGAAATTGTGCTTTCTGTGTGTTTGAAAGATGTTTTGAAAAGGAATTTCGCTTTGACTTTGTAATGATTCATGTAGGAATGTATACAAAGTGTTTGGAAATGTTTCATTTTGAAAAGAGTTTTAACTTTTGACAAAAGTGTGAGGTGTGAAAAGTATTTTGATAGAGCAAGCAACTAAAAGTCTTATTACCTACTCGAATTGGTCGTTTTCAGATTTCACATTCCTTTAGAATAGTGCTATCCATACCATTAGTTGGTAGGTAACTCCATCTTGGATGTAAACGGACAATCGAAGGGACATCGGATGGTCACAGAAGGCAACTTAGGAAGTATCCTAGCATATTCGAAGGGACTATCATCATTTTTCGTAGGCAACAATCGAGGGTCAAGATCATGTATTCGGAGGCGACATCGTGGGTCTATGATCTTTGTATCGAAGGGACTATGATGATTTGTTTTGAAGGCAACTGTGCTAGAATACCTCTACATTCGAGGGACATGACCATTTAAATTCGTAAGGCAACGAGAGAGAATTACCCTAAGGGGTGCATGTGTGGAAAGAGTGTGTTGATTTCAGATATATGTTATCTTAGAAATTAGTGGGCTATGTTCAATTTTATCTTGCCATACACGCCTAATTACTAGCAGATTATAGGGTGCAGAAATTAAAGTGCGGAAATGTAAAAGCGGAAATGAAAAGGTGCGGAAAGTAAAACCTACGCTATTACATGGCTTTGGGGCAGATACATAATTTTAAAATGCGGAAAATAAAATCCTAAATTAAACTATTACATCCCATAAGCAGTTACATAATTGAAAAATGAAATAAAAACGGAAGAATCGTCTGAATCGGATGAACCTGTGAAACAAACGAGAAATCGGAAAATATGATGAAAACAAAATAAGGGAAAATGTTAGAAAAAATGCCAATTTTAATATGAGAAAATTATTATATGCTGGAAATAAGATAAATATATTTAAAATAATTTTTTGGGATTTTTTAGATGCATTTTAGTAATTAAAAACTAGTTTACAATGATTTAAATGCTAAAATAAAAATAAAAATAAATATGCATGCAAAAAGATATTTTTTAATTTATTAAATTAAATGAACATTTTCAGAATATCAATGTAAAAAGAAAATATTTTTTTGGTAATTTTTAAATGCTTAAATAAAATAGAGAAACTAAATAAAATGCATGGAAAATATTAAAAGGAAATAAAATAATAGAAAAATATAAAAATATGTTAAGGTTTGTAAAAGAAAACAAAACTGGTCCAACTGAGGTTCGAACTCAGGTCATGAGAGAGCATCTTGGAACAGGGAACGCTTTAACCACTACACCAGCTTGCACATTGTGTTGGAAAAGACAAAATCCAAAGCTTTTGAGTGATGACGCGTCAGGGGTGCGTTTGAAACACAGTCAGCTACGCGTGCGTGGGGTCCATGTTGACTGGGAGAACGAATCGGAACGTGCCATCACGCCACGCAAGCCACGCCGGGGTCTTCGCCTGAGTCCACGCCGGAGCTAGGGCTCCGGTCGTCTTCTCCGGGACCTATGATTCTCAATCTGCAAAAATACATAAAATAAAAAGAAAAGAAGGACCTTGTCCCCCTAAATCGGACCTCCTGAATCCAATGGTGGCGTTAGTTTGGGCTAAATCGACCTGTACAGGTCGGTTCGAAGAAGACAGTCCAAGAAACCCTAAACATGGCAAACGATGATTCCGACGTTCAAGCTCAACAACGATTGCCCAGATCAGTCTTATAGGACCTCATGAACACAATAAAAGCATTAGATTCAATGGAAACACGCAGAATAGTAAAATGCAATTTCAAGAAAAAAATCAAATATGTATGAATGTGTATGGCTCGATTTGGCTTGTTTTAACCCATGGCAAGAGTGTATACTTACTCAAACTTACCCTTAGAGCACAATGGAATGGTTTTTGATGGCTGAAAGTGACTGGATTTTGAATTTCGATTTTTCAAGAATTGAGAAAAAATTTGCAAGAGTTTGGGTTTGTTTTTAGGTTAGGGTTCGTGTGTAGGGTTTGTACACAATGCTGGCAATTTATAGAAGAGATTGGAAGAGAAAACAAGGAAAAAGATTGGAAATTGAATGTGCAAATATTTTCCAATAAATAAAATCAAATTTCCTTTAAAACTTGATTTTTCTTTCCATGTGCATGAGTCACGAATTTGGCAATTGTGGGCTTTCTTGGACATTAAGAAAGATATAAATCCAACTTATTTGAAAAGAAACTTATTTTTCATATTTTACATAATTTATTTTTGAATTAAATGTTGTGAAATTCAAATATAAATCATGAAAATAGAAAATCACCAATGCCAAGCAATTATGGGTCAAGAATATTGTCATGAACAAGTTTGGATCAAAATATTATAGGCCCATTTGGAAAATTTTGCATTTTGACCAAATGTCCTTTTGTGCAATTGTCCAAAATTGCCCAACTTTTGAATAGTGTATCTTGCTCAATTTTCCACATTTTTGAGTGTTCTTGGACTTTTTGGAAAGCTCTAAGAGTCCTCTAAACAATGTCTTTGGTCTCATCTCAATTGGAGTTACCATGCTCAATATATCTTCAAAACAAAAAGTTGACTTTTTGTTGACTTTGAAAGTGACTCAGAATGTCTTGAGCTATACCTCTCAAATGAAGCATTTTTTGGACATTCTTGTGAGACATGAAGTTGTAGAGAATTGAATTTCCTTCAAAACAAGAGGTGGTGGAAAAATTTCTGAGAAAGTATGAGAAAGTTATGATCAGTCAAAGCTTGGTTGACTTTTCACCTAGAAACCCTAATTTAGAAAGTTTGACTTTTGAGCAAATCTTGAGTTTTCTTGATGAATCATGATCAACCCTTGATCAAATGATGAATGTGACTTGAAAATGAGGATGTTGACCAAAAATCAGAAGTTTTGACTGTATGTTGACCACAATTGACTTTTTGTCCAATACAACTGATTTTCAACCATCTGAGCAATTGTCTGAGGAAACTTGACTTGTGAAGCCTGAAACTTGACATGGAGAATCTTTGAAGCATATGAGGAAGCATGAAAACCATTGGAGGTGTTAGAAGTCCATCTGAATCCGAGAAATGCCAAACCCTAGTTTGGGTTGATTGTATAGGAGAGTGTTCATCTGATCAATTCTTGAGGAATCCTTGAGCATGGATGTATGGAATGTCTTGAGAGATATGAGGGCAAATTTTGGGGTATGACAGCTGCCCCTGTTCAATCTTCTTGTACTGGAAGGGTTAGATTGGCATGCTTTGCCTTTCGTGACCTGGAGGTAGAAGATGATTGAACACTCGAGTACACCTGAAAATTTGCACTCGCTGTTGATGATAATGCGGGAATGGGCTTACAGATGCCATTTGGAGAAGTTGGAGACTTCGCTGGGGAATGAGTCGTGCGCCAGACTCGAGGTGGTTGTACAGGAGATGGTCTTAAGATGTCATCCGGAAAGATCGATGCTGGGGAGTGAGCCGTACGCTAGGCTCTGTAGATGCTTCTGAAAGGAGATGGGCTTAGGATGCCATCCGGAGGGAGTCGTACGTTAGACTTCGTGCTCATCTTTGAATGAAGTTATTGGTTTGTATTGGTTTTTAACCAAATATGCAGCATTCTAGAAGCTGAGAGATGTTGACAAGTAGTCGGAGATGGGCTTAAGATGCCATCCAAGGCAACCGAGTCGTACGCTAGACTCTCGTAGTTGCTGTTGATAATAAGAGAGGGTCAGAATAGTTCTTCGTGCTGACTGCTCTGAGGGGACAAAATGTGGATATTTCCCTGTTGTGCATCGGGTGTTGATCCACTGCCTTTTATCGGAGGATAACTCGTGATCATTCGGATAAGGTTTCCCGTCTAGCTTCGGGTATTAATCCTGGATCCGCTGTTGGAGAACAACGAGGTTGGTCGTTCAGATAGTTTTCCCGTCTGGTTTCGGGTGTTAATCTTGGACCTGTTTGCGTCAGAAGTGACTTTTACCTGTTTTGGAGAAAACAAGAGAAATTTTTGATAGAATATTGTTAGTCTTATGCAAAGTATGATGCATGTTAATGTGTATGAATGACATATGCACAAATATGACATTTATGAGTAATGTATGAATGATAGATGTTGTGGTATTTCAAAACATATCCATCTTGAGGAGGATGTGGATATTCTGCTTGAGGATAAAGTAGGTGGAGACCCTGCTTGGGGAAGAAAAGAAGATGATAACTTTGATTCCTCCGATGCACTATCTGACCAAGTCTTGAGCCTAGATACTGTTGTGGATGGTGGAGATCGAGAAACACGTTGTTGAAGATCTCATACATAGACTCCGCTGGGGGGAGGTTAGGAAGTATTCTACTGGGGAATCTTGTGTATAGATCCTGCTGAAGCGTATTTGATAATTGCTTGGAGACCGGGTTAGAAGGATCTGGAGCCCATCGGAATCTCTGGCTGGGGAATACATTGGTGACTTTAGTCGTCATCACAATTCCTGGAGTTCGTGGTAAGTACTTTTGCATGCTCACTTTTCGTATGTTTACGAACAAGCTCTTATTGTCGGGTGCGTATAATCATTCAAAGCGGGCGTTTGGACTTTATGCAAACAACAATAAACAACAAAAAATTGTAAAGAGAAAGGAACTTGCATTTATTCGAAAGATGGCGTATGGCCGAGTAGTTTATACAAGAGAAAGGTAAAAGACTATGTGGAAACAATCTCGTTAAGTTCCAACTATGCTAGTACTCATATATTTCAACTATCTCATCTCCTTGCTGTCAGTAGAAAGTGATTGAATTGATCTTCACCACTTGAACTTGAACGCTGATAGTAATCTGAAAGTAGGTGATCTGGACGAGACATAGTCGTACGCTTAAATCCCTAATTTTTGCCTAGACCGCCCTTTCGGGTTTTCAGTCTCCCGGGATACTTTTTTTTGCCCAAGCCGCCTTTTCAAATTTTCGACTTGCCGGGTGTACATGTTTTATATATATCCTTAACTTTTGCCCGAACCCTTTTGGTTCGCCAGGATGCCCTTATTTTTGCCTAGGTTCGTCGACCTAGCGGGTCTCGTTTATGCGTAGTATTTTTTGACTATGTCTGCATTCACAGGGTGTGGGAAGTCTTCTCCATCCATGGTGCTAAGTATCATAGCTCCGCCTGAGAATACTGTCTTGACTACAAATGGTCTCTCATAGGTGGGAGTCCATTTGCCCCTGGGATCACCTTGTGGAAGAATGATGCGCTTGACTACTAGGTCACCGACTTGATAAACTCGATGCTTGACCTTCTTATTAAATGCTCTGATCATTCGCTTCTGATAAATCTGTCCATGGCAGATGGACGCTAGTCGTTTCTCATCAATCAAGTTAATCTGGTCAAGACGAGTCTGGACCCAATTGTCTTCGCCTAACTCCGCGTCCTGGAGGACTCTGGTGGAGGGTATCTGAACCTCGATGGGTAGGACGACTTCCATACCGTACACAAGAGAGAAGGGGGTTTCCCCTGTGGACGTCCGTACTGTAGTGCGATAACCATGAAGAGCAAATGGTAACATCTCATGCCAATCCTTGTAAGTCACCGCATCTTCTCATAATCTTCTTGATGTTCTTGTTGGCGGCTTCCATCGCGCCATTCATCTTAGGCCGATAAGAGAAGAGTTGTGATGTTTGATCTTGAATCATGAAAGTAGTTCGGTGATCATCTTATTGTTGAGATTGGAGCCGTTATCCGTGATAACTTTCGTGAGTGCCATACCGATAGATAAGATTATGCTTGATGAATCGAGCCACAACATTCTTGGTGATGCGAACGAGGTTGCCTCTACCCACTTGGTGAAATAGTCAATTGCCACAAGGATGAAAACGCTGAAGTTGTGGGCTTGATTTCTCCAATCATGTCAATGCCCCACATTGCAAAAGGCCAAGGAGTTAAAACATTCAGAGGTACGGAGGTACGTGTACTTTGTCTCGATAACCGCACTTGTGACAAGATCGAGCATAGCGGTGACAATCAGCTTCCATGGTGGACCAATAGTAACCTGTTCTCAGAATCTTCTTAGCCATAGTATGCCCACTGGAGTGCGTACCAAACGCGCCTTCGTGTAATTCCTCCATGATACGTATTGCTGTTTTCTGATCTACACAGCGTAGTAAGTACAGGTCGTGATTGCGCTTGTATAAGATGCCGTTGCTGAGGAAGAATTTGGATGCAAACCTTCTCATGAACTTTATCGTTGATAAATGCCCTCGGGATATTCCTGAGTCTCAAGATACCTCTTCACATCGTAGTACCAAGGTTTTTCTTCTGTATCAAGCTCATAACAATACGCTGGTTCGTCAAACCTCTCGATGATGATCAGGGGAGCCTCATTGTCCCACCTAACCTTGAACATAGATGACATAGTAGCCAATGCGTCTGCCAACTGATTCTCTTCTCGTGGAATGTGATCAAAAGTAATCTCTTCAAGGGATCGACTCGAACATGCTCTCGATACGGAATAAGATTCAGATGCTTCGTATCCCATTCGCCCTTAATCTGACTGATCACTAAAGCTGAGTTCCCATACACTTGCAAGAACTTGATTCTTAAGTCAATAGCAGCTTTAATACCCATGATGCACACTTCATACTCGGCCATGTTGTTGGTGCAACTGAAACATAATCTGGTGGTGAAAGGCGTATGTCCGCCTACAGGGGATGTGATAATGGCGCCAATGCCATTGCCAAGTGCGTTTGAGGCTCCATCAAAGACCATGGTCCATCGGGATCCTTGTTCAGTCCTTCGTCTGGGCCTTGGTTCTTCACAATCGGTAACTAGTAAAACATCTTCGTCGGGAAACTCGAACTGCATAGACTGATAGTCATCTACGGCTTGATTAGCCAAATGATCGGCTACTACACTTCCTTTGATCGCTCGAGAAGTGTATCGATATCATACTCGGTCAAGATCATTTGCCATCTTGCTATTCTTCCGAGAGAGTGGTTTCTCAAATATGTATTTTATCGGATCCATCTTAGAAATCAAAAGTAGTATGATACATATTGCCTTAGTCGGCGAGCAGCCCAAGCTAAAGCGTTGCAAGTTTTCTCGAGCCGTGAGTATCTTGTTTCACACCGGTAAACTTTTGTTGAGGTAGTATATTGCATGCTCTTTTCGACTGACTCGCCATGTTGCCCCAACACACACCCCATCGAGTTCTCTAACACCGCCAAGTACATGATAAGAGGTCTTCCTTCGCAAAGTGCATCGTGGATAGGAGGATTCTGTAGGTACTCCTTGATTTTGTCAAAAGCGATCCGGCAATCGCTATTCCATTCTACCACTTGATCTTTCTTCAAGAATTTGAAGATTGGCTCACAAGCAGCTAGGTGCGCAATGAATCTGCAATATAGTTCAAACGCCCAAGAAACCTCTCGACTTCCTTCTCAAGGGAGCGGCATCTCTTGAATAGCTTTAACCTTGGCGGATCAACTTCAATACCTTTACCGACAACAAACCCTAGGAGTTTACCGATCCGACCCAAAAGTGCACTTGTTAGGATTAAGTCTCAGACTTCTTCAATCACAACAACTCGCAAATGATCAAGGTGCTCTTCCTCCGTCTGCGGATCGAGCTATCATGTCGCCGACGAGACCTCTATCTCGTGATGAATCATGTCATGAAATAGTGCCACCATGGCACGCTGGTAGTAGCGCCGCTCTTCAACCGAACGACATAACCTTGTAATGAAAGTGCCCCATTGTGTAACGAAGTAGTCTTTCCATGTCTTCGGAGCCATTTTGATCCGATTATAACCGGAGAAACCATCCATGAAGGAGAAACCTTATGCGAGCGGTGTTGTCAACCGAACATCAATATGAGGAAGTGGGAAATCATCTTTCTGACTCGCTTTGTTCGCATCTCTCGTAATCCACACACATTCGTACTTTGCCATCCTTCTTAGGTACGGAACCACATTTGCAACCCATCGGATAAGAAGTAACGGCTAAGAAACCGTTGAATTCATAACTTCGCTTTGATTTTTTCGACATCTCGACACGACGAACTTCTTTTCGAGAAAACCTTCTTTGTTGGCAATCGATGAACCACAATATCAATGTCTAAACCCGCATGTCTTCGTAAGACCAAGCAAAACCTCAATGTAGTCTCGTAGCATGAACCAACCTTTCTTTGACACTCTCAAGACCCGCCCTATCTTGATTTCCTTTCAAGACTCAAATTCACAACCTCAACTTTCTTGCGGTCAGATAACTTGCTCTTCTGTAGTAATCGACAAGTTCTCGGCACTTCACAATCTTCCTCACTTTCATCTTCGCTTGGTAGATTGGATTATCACAAATACATTTAGAACTAGCATAGCTGTTATTAACGAGATTCGGAGTGATTCTGCAGTGTATCACGTGGGTGTGTGTAAGAAACACATAGCCTTTTGAAGGGGTGATAAAGTAAAAGAAAGAAAAACACAATTGAATGCAAAATTCCAACGAATTTATTGAATGAAAATACGCAAACGACAAATAATAACCCTCGCAAACGAGCCATAATGCCCCGGGCAAGGCACTAAGCTTTAGAGTTTATTGTTCAAAACATAGAAAATACGAAAAGCAAACAAAACAAGAATAATTACTCCTGACTAAAGGAGATTGGTATGACGTCTTCAGTCTTCCAATTGCTGAGCCCACGATCTGGAGTTGGAAAGATCCAATTGCTGATGTCGAAGTCGTTGTCGTCGTCTTCTATAGCATGGATCCCACTCTGGCTGATGCGGAAGGGAAGTTGGCCGGCACGCTCGCGGCGTATCATCTTCTGACCCTTGACGGTGAAGCCTAAACCAGTCTTGTCAAACTTGAAAGGAAGATCAGGGAGCTGACCCCAAATAGCACTACCACCTTGTTCAACTTTAGCTTAAGCATCTTTCAACGAGGCCATCCTAGGCGGGACTTGTGTAACTTCAGGAGTGACAGGAGAGTCAACAGGCATGACCCTGGGGACTGTTTCAAAAGCTTGACAAGGAGTCTCAAAGAATTCACCCTCCATCTCGAGATAACGGAAAGACTGTAGATGACTGACCATATACTCCTCTTCACCACATACTGTAATAACTTTTCCTTTCACCGGGTACTTCAGCTTCTGATGCAAGGTAGAGGTCACAGCGCCTGCCCCATGTATCCAAGGGCGTCCAAGTAGGCAAGAGTAAGCTGTACGGATGTCCATCACAAAGAAAGTAGAGTCAAAAGTCTGGGAACCGACCTTAACGGGTAGAGTGAGCTCTCCAAGTACTGTTCGCTTAGAACCATCAAAAGCTCGCACAATTATGTCACTGGGTCTCAGAACTAACCCTTCGACGTCGAGGCGATCAAAAGCAGTCTTCGGTAGGATGTTCAGAGCAGAACCGATATCCACCAAAACATGAGACAATGTAGTACCCTTGCATTCCACAGAGATGTGCAAGGCTTTGTTATGTTTCTTTCCGGCAGGAGTCAAATCAGCATCAGAGAAGCCTAGGCCGTTGTTGGCAGCCAGGCTAGCAATACAAACTTCAAACTGGTCAGTAGTAGTGTCTTGCGGAACATGGGCATTCTTCAGAAACTTCACCAAGGCGTTAGCATGAGCCTCGGAGCACAAGAGCAGAGCAAGCATGGAGATCTTGGACGGAGTCTGTCCCAACTGTTCCACAACATTGTAATCAATTTTCTTGATAATCTTCAGAATTTCCTCCATTTCTCGTTTGGAGGTGTCTTCAGCAACTTCCTTTAGTACTTCTGGTTGAGCAGGATGAGTCACTGGTTCTTTCCCACTGGCTGGGGAAATTGGTTGAGTAGCTGGAATGCGAGCTGGAGTCGCAGTGTCTTTTGGAGGAGAGATATTTGGAGAGAATACTCTTCCGGTTCTGGTCACCTTGCTTGATCCGGTGATGTTGTCAATGTTAGGAATGATGGCTTCAACTGTGAGATCTTCAATGGCCAGAGGGTCTTGCTTGACACCATGATAGTAAACATCAGCTCCATAATTCCAAGGAATAGCCTTGTCAGAGGAATATGGGACTGGTCTGGGGGAAGTGATAATGAGAGGTGCCACTCTAGGCACAGATCGCAGAGGAAATCTTCATCGTGTTAACATCAAGATAGTCTTCTGGGAATTCGTCACCCCATCCGGTTGCTTTAATATCTTCAATAGGAATCTTGTAACTCTCAGGAGCAGAGTACTTCACCATGTAGTCAAACTTTCCACTTGGCTGCCCCAAGGTATCCCACACAGATGGTTCAGTTTCATTTGCATTGTCAATCTTCAACTTAGACATTTCTTCACACGCCGCATGTGTGGTTTCAAAAATAGTATCTCACGGTTATCCATCATGCACTGAACACGTCTTCTCAACCAAGCACAACCATCGGGTGCAGATGGGCACCAACGGCAATTCTCGGGGCATCCTGGATTGACACCGGCCCGCAACAAGTCTTTCTTGATAGTCATCAGAGGAATGGTCAAGTCATCTATGTTGAAAACATAAGTATCGTCACCTATAGCATTGGAACTTTTGTCATGGTTAGGCATATGAGCATTGATCACATTCGGAGTCTCAACAGGAGGATCAAATTCAATCTGCTTAGCTTCAATCATATCTTGAATCTTGTTCTTCAGAGCCCAACAGTTGTCAGTGTCGTGCCCTGGGCTATTGGAATGGTAAGCACACTTAGCGTTAGAATTGTATTTCGGAGAGGAAGTATTGACATTCTGAGGAGGATCCCTCAAGGTAATCAACTCTGCTTTCAACATGTGTTGCAAGGCTTACAATGGCATGTTGATTCAGAACTGCTCTCGGGCGCTCGCCACGCTGTCTCACCGGGTTGCTGATGTAGGATCGAGATCACGACGCCCTACGATTGAGCACGGTCGGTCTTGGCTCTGCTTTTCTGACCATACACAGCATTAGCTTCTTTCTTACCACCAAAAGATCTCTTCGCAGCATTTGATGGTGACTCTACATGAATCTTTCCACTCTTGATACCAGCTTCAATTCGCTCGCCTGTAAGTATCAGCTCGGTGAATCCGACTGAGGAGTTTCCAATCAGATGATTGAAGAATGGTCCTGACAACGTTCCCATAAACATATCAACCAACTCCCTATTGGACAAGGGTGGTTGAACTCTGCCTGCTAAATCTCTCCATTTCTGAGCATACTCTTTGAACTTCTCATCGCGACCCATAGACATGCTTTGTAGTTGCATGCGAGTGGGTGTCAATTCAGCATTGTACTCATACTTTCTGTAGAAAGCATCAGCCAAGTCACTCCATGTACGGATACGGTCATTCTCTAGCTGATAATACCACTCTAACTGAGTTCCGAACAAACTCTCTGGAAAATAATGCATCCACAACTTCTCGCCATCAGGGATTGATCTTCTGGACATAGGACTTCAAATGCAGCTTGGGACAAGAAATGCCATCATACTTGGCAAAAGTAGGAACTTTGAACTTGGGAGGAATCACAACACCAGGAACAAGACTCAGATCATCAAAATTCAGCCCGGACATTTTCAGATTTTCCACAGCATTCAAACGGTCTTCAAGTTGCTTGTATTTGTCATCTTCATCAGAGTACTGGCTATGATCGTATTGATCGTCTTTCCCTTTTTCAGGCTCACGCTGGCTGCCTTCGCCATCACCCTTGTTACTCCCTTCATTCTGATCGTTGTCGAGAACTCAATCCGATCGACTCTTTTAAGACCACCTTGTAGCGCCGCCCATGCCGAGTAGACCCACAACCTTCTTCTTTCCGTTGACGAGCTTCTTCAGATCTTCTTGGCCTTGGACCAAGCTGGTGAACATCTGTTGAAACTGAGCATTCTGAACCTGGAGATCTTTGACAATCTGTTCGAGAGCCATTGCTGCTAAAATAAATAGCAAGAGGATGAGAAAACCAATCTCCAATGTACCTGTGATGCAATGTTATGCTATGCAATGTTTATGCGAATGCTATGCAATGTTTTCAAGGACCTCTAGGATTTAAATTTGTTAAACAATCAATGAACAAACAAATATTAGTTCTCTTTATTCTTTTTTCTTTTTAAGTACAAAGATAGTTCAAAATAATAAAAGAAAAACATAATATAAAGCTTCTAGGTCTCCCATGGGCGCTTCCTCTTGGTGCCGAGATAGGCGTTGATGTTGCGCTCCTCGTGAAGTAGCTTGGTCAACTCTAGCACTTTCTTCTCGCTTGCATAACACTAAGCTTCAAAGGTATCCTTTCTTCTTAAGTCGAATCCGTGATCTCTTCAAATCTTCAAAATCGTGAGGCATGTCGTGGTGGAGAATAGTATAGGGTACGTCACCTATAGCAACAGGTTCCATAATTACGGGTACAACGGGCGTGAATGGCATCATGAGGTTTTGAGCTCGAGCTCGCACCCATTTGAGGTAAGGTTCCCAGGAGGGGTCTCGTGTCCCAAAGTCTTGTACGCCTTCTTTACCATGCCCCAAGCGTGTATAAACCTTCGTCGGTAATTCTGGAGATCGTGATTGTAGTCGAACACAACATCTTGGAGAAGCATATCATGTGGACCATCTCTTCGAGCAAAACCAAACTGACGCAGAGCTAGAGAAGGGTTGTAAGTAATACCTCCCCTTATACCAAGGAGTGGTACATTAGGAAATTCTCCACAATGCTCAATGAATGTGAAGTCCTTTTGAGAGAAAAGACTCCAACGGATATCTGAATGAGGGAGTGACATTAGCCTTTGAGACCATTTCATCCTTTGTTCGTTCTTCAAAACTGATGGAGGAAGGTGCGAAATAAACCACCTGGAAAGTAACGGTATACAACACATGAGAGTGCCTTGCCTCTTAGTAGTACGAGTGTGGAGAGAATGTAGGATGTCTCCAAGTAAGGTAGGCACTGGATTGCGGGTAAGGAACAACTTGATGGCATTGACATCTATGAATAGATCCGAGTTATGGAATAGAACCAAACCATAGGTTAGCAAGGCCACAATGTTTTCAAATGCATGGAAACTCATAACTTTGAGGAATTCTCGAGCTTTCTTAATTAGGAACTTAGAAAGTAAACCTTTAACTCCGCTTCTAGTTTCCCAATTGGCTTCAATATCTGAGCGCTTAAGATGTAAGGCTGATGCGATGTCTTCGTACTTAGGAACCTTTTCTAAACCGGTGAATGGCATTTGGTCAAGAATAGGTACCCCAAGTAGCTTAGAGAACTCTTCCAAGGTAGGAACCAACTGATAATCTGGAAATGTGAAGCAATGGTGTTTCGGATCGAAGAACTGAATAGGACATGCATCATATCTTCTTCAAAACCGGAGATAACCAAATCAAGTAGATAACCATGTCTTTTGATGAATTGAGCATGGTCGGGAATTTCTGAAACCAATTCTTCGAGCTGAGAAGGTATACCCACAAAGTTGATTCGGATAGTCTTTCTAGAAGCCATAACACCTACAAAATAGAGCAAAGATAAATCCCTAGGTCCTTGAAATGGTTAGAGATGATATGCAATGCAAATGATGTTATGATGTCATGTATAGCACACACAAACAATTCACACAATGAGCCTATGGTTTAAGGCTTGCATGAGGTATAGGTGATTACCCCACCAAAAGTTTGAGTTGGTTCATCTTGTCCTATAATAGTAACCGGGTTCTAGGAATCTCACATCATTGATCTTTCTCGTAGGCGCTTATTTCAATACGACTACCAAGTGGTCGACCGAAAATGTCCCAAAAGTCTGATCTCAATGAGCGTAGCATCGAGTATCAACCAACCTCGGTCTACACCAAAGCCGGCCATCTCACTACCTTCTAATGGCCAAGATGGGTCAATTAAGGTTCTAAAAGTTTAGTTAGCGCTTGATGACACCACGCAGAAGCCAAATATTATCCTCAACTTGGGAATGAGGAGTATCGGGACAACCAAAGTGTCACGCTAACGTAGCCATCATGTTGACCGTAGTTATACGCCCAGCGGTCGCAATGATCTAATGCTACTTACCTAAAGGAAACCCGATCCGTGTAGGATCCCAACAATATAATACCCAAGCAACCCTTTAAAGATAAAGCAATCAAATCAAACAGAAAGCGGTAAAAATGATCTAGAAATCCCTAAGGTAATTCTCTCTTTAGGATTTCTCCCCAGCAGAGTCGCCAGTTCTGTAATACGGTGAACTGACTTTTTTGGATTTTTGTATCGCAAATGTGCGGATAGCAAGAGTCGCCACCGACTTTTATTTTATCCAATTAAGGAAGGTAAAGTACAAAAGACCTTCGTTAGATTCTCGAGTACGGGAGAATGGTTATGAAAAGGGAAGGTATTAGCACCCCTTTCCATCCGTAGTTATCTACGGGCTCTTAGTTGCTTTATAGATCACTTTGAAATTGTGCTTTCTGTGTGTTTGAAAGATGTTTTGAAAAGGCATTTCGCTTTGACTTTGTAATGATTCATGTAGGAATGTATACAAAGTGTTCGGAAATGTTTCATTTTGAAAAGAGTTTTAACTTTGACAAAAGTGTGAGGTGTGAAAAGTATTTTGATAGCAAGCAACTAAAAGTCTTATTACCTACTCGTAATTGGTCGCAGATTTCTACATTCCTTTAGAATAGTGCTATTCATACCATTAGTTGGTAGGTAACTCCATCGTTGGATGTAAACGGACAATCAAGGGACATCGGATGGTCAGAAGGCAACTTGTAGGAAGTATCCTAGCATATTCAAGGGACTATCATCATTTTCAGAGGCAACAATCGAGGGTCAAGATCATGTATTCGGAGGCGACATCGCGGGTCTATGATCTTTGTATCAAGGGACTATGATGATTTGTTTTGAAGGCAACGGTGCTAGAATACCTCTACATCGAGGGACATGACCATTTAAATTGTAAGGCAACGAGAGAGAATTACCCTAAGGGGTGCATGTGTGGAAAGAGTGTGTTGATTTCAGATATATGTTATCTTAGAAATTAGTGGGCTATGTTCAATTTTATCTTGCCATACACGCCTAATTACTAGCAGATTATAGGGTGCAGAAATTAAAGTGCGGAAATGTAAAGCGAAATGAAAAGGTGCGGAAAGTAAAACCTACGCTATTACATGGCTTTGGGGCGATACATAATTTTAAAATGCGGAAAATAAATCCTAAATTAAACTATTACATCCCATAAGCAGTTACATAATTGAAAAATGAAATAAAAACGGAAGAATCGTCTGAATCGGATGAACCTGTGAAACAAACGAGAAATCGGAAAATATGATGAAAACAAAATAAGGGAAAATGTTAGAAAAAATGCCAATTTTAATATGAGAAAATTATTATATGCTGGAAATAAGATAAATATATTTAAAATAATTTTTTGGAATTTTTTAGATGCATTTTAGTAATTAAAAACTAGTTTACAATGATTTAAATGCTAAAATAAAAATAAAAATAAATATGCATGCAAAAAGATATTTTTTAATTTATTAAATTAAATGAACATTTTCAGAATATCAATGTAAAAAGAAAATATTTTTTTGGTAATTTTTAAATGCTTAAATAAAATAGAGAAACTAAATAAAATGCATGGAAAATATTAAAAGGAAATAAAATAATAGAAAAATATAAAAATATGTTAAGGTTTGTAAAAGAAAACAAAACTGGTCCAACTGAGGTTCGAACTCAGGTCATGAGAGAGCATCTGGAACAGGAACGCTTAACCACTACACCAGCTTGCACATTGTGTTGGAAAAGACAAAATCCAAAGCTTTTGAGTGATGACGCGTCAGGGGTGCGTTTGAAACACAGTCAGCTACGCGTGGGGTCCATGTTGACTGGGAGAACGAATCGGAACGTGCCATCACGCCACGCAAGCCACGCCGGGGTCTTCGCCTGAGTCCACGCCGGAGCTAGGGCTCCGGTCGTCTTCTCCGGGACCTATGATTCTCAATCTGCAAAAATACATAAAATAAAAAGAAAAGAAGGACCTTGTCCCCCTAAATCGGACCTCCTGAATCCAATGGTGGCGCGTTTATAAATCGACCGCATGTGTCGGTTCAAGAAGACACCCAAGAAACCCTAAACATGGCAAACGATGATTCCGACGTTCAAGCTCAACAACGATTGCCCAGATCAGTCTTAT
Source organism: Vicia sativa (assembly GCA_021764765.1). NCBI lineage: Eukaryota > Viridiplantae > Streptophyta > Magnoliopsida > Fabales > Fabaceae > Vicia > Vicia sativa. The sequence continues at coordinate 17,680,551 of CM038794.1, forward strand.
AGGACCTCATGAACACAATAAAAGCATTAGATTCAATGGAAACACGCAGAATAGTAAAATGCAATTTCAAGAAAAAAATCAAATATGCATGAATGTGTATGGCTCGATTTGGCTTGTTTTAACCCATGGCAAGAGTGTATACTTACTCAAACTTACCCTTAGAGCACAATGGAATGGTTTTTGATGGCTGAAAGTGACTGGATTTTGAATTTCGATTTTTCAAGAATTGAGAAAAATTTTGCAAGAGTTTGGGTTTGTTTTTAGGTTAGGGTTCGTGTGTAGGGTTCGTACACAATGCTGGCAATTTATAGAAGAGATTGGAAGAGAAAAAACAAGGAAAAAAGATTGGAAATTGAATGTGCAAATATTTTCCAATAAATAAAATCAAATTTCCTTTAAAACTTGATTTTTTCTTTCCATGTGCATGAGTCACTTAATTTGAAATTGGTGTGGGCTTTTTGGACATTAAGAAAGATATAAATCCAACTTATTTGAAAAAGAAACTTATTTTTCATATTTTACATAATTTATTTTTGAATTAAATGTTGTGAAATTCAAATATAAATCATGAAAATAGAAAATCACCAATGCCAAGCAATTATGGGTCAAGAATATTGTCATGAACAAGTTTGGATCAAAAGATTATAGGCCCATTTGGAAAATTTTGCATTTTGACCAAAATGTCCTTTTGTGCAATTGTCCAAAATTGCCCAACTTCTGAATAGTGTATCTTGCTCAATTTTCCACATTTTTTTAGTGTTCTTGGACTTTTTGGAAATCTCTAAGAGTCCTCTAAACAATGTCTTTGGTATCATCTCAATAGGAGTTACCATGCTCAATATATCTTCAAAACAAAAGTTGACTTTTGTTGACTTTGAAAGTGACCAGAATGTCTCGAGCTATACCTCTCAAATGAAGCATTTTTGACATTCTTGTGAGACATGAAGTTGTAGAGAATTGAATTTCCTTCAAAACAAGAGGTGGTGGAAAATTTCTAAGAAAGTATGAGAAAGTTATGATCACCAAAGCTTGGTTGACTTTTCACCCAGAAACCCTAATTTAGAAAGTTTGACTTTGAGCAAATCTTGAGTTTTCTTGATGAATCATGATCAACCCTTGATCAAATGATGAATGTGACTTCAAAATGAGGATGTTGACAAAAATCGAAGTTTTGATCAGATGTTGACCACAGTTGACTTTTTGTCCAATACAACTGATTTTCAACCATCTGAGCAATTGTCTGAGGAAACTTGACTTGAAAAGCCTAAAACTTGACATGGAGAATCTTTAAAGCATATGAGGAAGCATGAAAACCATTGGAGGTGTTAGAAGTCCATCTGAATCTGAGAAATGCCAAACCCTAGTTTGGGTTGATTGTATAGAGAGTGTTCATCTGATCAATTCTTGAGGAATCCTTGAGCATGGATGTATGGAATGTCTTGAGAGATATGAGGGCAAATTTTGGGGTATGACATCGGTACCCACTCCAGTGGACATACAATGGCTAAGAAGATTCTGAGGACAGGTTACTATTGGTCCACCATGGAAGCTGATTGTCACCGTTATGCTCGATCTTGTCACAAATGCCGGATATATGCGGACAAAGTGCACGCATCTCCAAGATCGCTGAATGTTCTAACAGCCCTGGCCTTTGCAATGTGGGGCATTGACATGATCGGAGAAATCGCCCACAGCTTCCAACGGACATCGCTTCATCCTCGTGGCAATTGATTATTTCACCAAGTGGGTAGTACTCGCTCGTGATCATACCAAGAATGTTGGCTCGATTCATCAAACATAATCTTATCCGCTTGTATACCCCGAAAGGATTATCACAAATAACGGCTCTAATCTCAACAACAAAATGATCACCGAACTCTACACGCAGTTCAAGATCAAGCATCACAATTCTTCTCCATATCGGCCTAAGATGAATGGCGCAATGGAAGCCGCCAACAAGAACATTAAGAAGATTATACAGAAGATGACAGTGACTTACAAAGATTGGCATGAGATGTTACCATTTGCTCTTCATGGTTATCGCACTACAGTACGGACATCAACAGGGGCGACCCCTTTCTCTCTTGTGTACGGTATGGAAGCAGTCCTACCTATCGAGGTTCAGATTCCCTCAACCAGAGTCTTCCAAGACGCAGAGTTAGGCGAAGATGATTGGGTCCAGACTCGCCTTGACCAGATCAACTTGATCGATGAGAAACGACTTGCGTCCATCTGCCACGGACAGATTTATCAGAAGCGAATGATCAGAGCATTTAACAAGAAAGTCAAGCACCGAGTATACCAAGTCGGTGATCTAGTAGTCAAGCGCATCATTCTTCCACAAGGCGATCCCAGGGGCAAATGGACTCCCACCTATGAGGGACCATTTGTAGTCAAGGCAGTATTTTCCGGCGGAGCTATGATACTTAGCACCATGGATGGTGAAGACTTCCCACACCCTGTGAACGCAGACATAGTCAAAAAATACTACGCATAAGCGAGACCCGTTAGGTCGACTGACATAGGCAAAAATAAGGGCATCCTGGCGAACCAAAAGGGTTCGGGCAAAAGTTAAGGATATATACAAAACATGTACACCCGGCAAGTCGAAAACCTGAAAGGGCGGCTTGGGCAAAAAAGGGTATCCCGGTAGACTGAAAACTCGAAAGGGCGGTCTAGGCAAAAGTTAGGGATTTAAGCGTACGACTATGTCTCGTCCAGATCACCTACCTTCAGGCTACTACTATCAGCATTCAAGATTCAAATGGCGAAGACCAATTCACTCACTTTCTACTGACAGCAAGAAGATGAGATAGTTGAAATATATGAGTACTAGCATAGTTGGAACTTAACGAGATTGTTTCCGCAAAGCTTTTTACTACTTGGCCATACGCCACATTTCAAATAAATACAAGTCTCTTTTCCTTTACAATTCTTGTTTGTTGTTGTTGCTTGCATAAAGTCCAACGTTTGCTTTGAATGATTATATGCATTTGACAATAAAAATTCGTTCACAAACATGCAAAAAGTGAACATACAAAAGTAATTACTACAGGCTCCAGGAATTGAGATGACGGCAGAAGTCACCAAAATATTTCCCCCACAGAGCATGATCCCTACAGAGATACCACTCACTACGAATTCTCCCCAGCGGAGTACGAATTCCCTTCCACTAGTCCTGATATCCCAAACTTCATCGTCATTAGCAGTTTTATCTCCAACAGAGACCTTTATCCCCAGCAGGACGCGTCTCAATAACTCCCCTATCCCCCAGCAGCAGCAGTGTCTACACTCGAAACTTGGTCAGATAGTGCATCGGAGGAAACCTACATCCTTTCCCCCCCCCAGCCAGAGATTCCGACGGGCTCCAGATCCTTCCAACCCGGTCTCCAGGGAATTATCAAATACTCTTCAGCAGGATCTATACACAAGATTCCCCAGTAGAGTACCTTCTAACCTCTCCCCAGCCAGGACTATGTATGAGATCTTCAACAACGTGTTTCTCGATTTCTACCACCCACAACAGTATCTAGGCTCAAGACTTGGTCAGATAGTGCATCAGAGGAATCCAAAATTATCATCCTTCTTCTTCCCCAAGCAGGGTCTCCACCCACTTCATCCCCAAACAGAAGTCGGAAATCCTCAGGCAGAACATCCGCATCTTCTTCAACATGGATATGTTTTGAAATACCACAACATACATCATTCATACATTACTCATAAAAGTCGTAATTTGTGCATATGTCATTCATACACATTGTCATGCATCATACTTTGCATAAGACTAACAATATTCTATCAAAAGTTTCTCTTGTTTTCTCCAAGACAGGTGAAAGTCACTTCCGACGCAAACAGGTCCAGGATTAAGACCCGGAATCCAGACGGGAAAACTATCTGAACGACCGCCCTCGTTGTCCTCCGACAACAGATCCAGGATTAATACCCGAAGCCAGACGGGAAACCCTATCCGAACGATCACAAGTTATCCTCCGATAATAGGCAGTGGATCGATACCCGATGCACAACAGGGACGATATCCACATTTTGTCAACTACTATCCCCCCGGGGTAATCAGCACGAAGAACTATTCTGACTCCTTCTTATTATCAACAACAACTACAGAGTCTGGCGTACGACTCGGTTGCCCTGGATGACATCTTAAGTCCATCTCCCGACTACTTGTCAACATTTCTCCACTTTCAGAATGCTGCATATTTGGTTAAAAAACCAACACAAACCAATAACTTCATTCAAAGAGAAGCACGAAGTCTAGCGTACGACTCTCCCCGGATGGCATCTTAAGCCCATCCCCATGCTCTTTCCAGAAACGTCTACAGAGCCTAACGTATGGCTCACTCCCCAGCATCGGTCTTTCTGGATGGCATCTTAAGCCCATCCCCGACAGTTCTCTTATCCGTGCTACAATCTCGAGTCTAGCATAAGACTCATTCCCCAGCGAAGTCTCCAACTTCTCCAAATGGCATCTATAAGCCGATTCCCGCATTATCATCAACGGCGAGTGCAAATTTTCAGGTGTACTCAAGTGTTCAATCATCTTCTTACCTCCAGGGCACGAAAGGCAAAGCATGCCAATCTAACCCTTCCAGTACAAGAAGACTGAACAGGGGCAGCTGTCATACCCCAAAATTTGCCCTCTTATCTCTTAAGACATTCCATACCCCCATACTCAAGGATTCCTCAAGAGTTGATCAGACAAACTCTCTCCTAGACAATCAACCCAAACTAGGGTTTGGTATTTCTCAGATCAAGATGGATTTCCAACATCTCTAGTGGCCTTCATGCCTCCTAATATGCTTCAAAGATTCTCCATGTCAAGTTTCAAGCCTCACAAGTCAAGTTTCCTCAGACAATTGCTCAGATGGTTAAAAATCAGTTGTATTGGTCAAAAAGTCAACTGTGGTCAACATACAGTCAAAACTCCTGATTTTTGGTCAACATCCTCATTTTGAAGTCACATTCATCATTTGATCAAGGGTTGATCATGATTCATCAAGAAAACTCAAGATTTGCTCAAAAGTCAAACTTTCTAAATTAGGGTTTCTAGGTGAAAAGTCAACTGAACTTTGATTGATCATAACTTCTTCATACTTTCTCAGAAATTTTTCCAAGACCTCTTGTTTTGAAGGAAATTCAATTTGCTACAACTTCATGTCTCACAAGAATGTTCAAAAAATGCTTCATTTGGAAGGTATGGATCAAAACATTACAAGTCCTTTTTAAAGTCAACAAAAAGTCAACATTTTGTTTTGAAGATATATTGAGCATGGTAACTCCAATTCAGATGAAACCAAAGAGGTTGGTTAGAGGACTCTTAGAGATTTCCAAAAAGTCCAAGAACTCTCAAAAATGTGGAAAAATGAACAAGATACACTATCCAGAAGTTGGGCAATTTTGGACAATTGCACAAAAGGACATTTTGGTCAAAATGCAAAATTTTCCAAATGGGCCTATAATCTTTTGATCCAAACTTGTTCATGACATTATTTGTGACCCATAAATTCTTGGCCATGGCAATTTTATATTTTATTAATTTATTTTTGAATTTTAGAACATTTAATTCAAAATTAAATTATATAAAATATGAAAATAAGATATTTTTTCAAGGAGAGTGATTTTATATCATACTTGAGGTCCAAGGAAGCCCAAAACACTTGCCAATTTCGTGCATGATCATACATTGATGAGAAAATCAAATTTTCTTCAAAATTTGATTTTATTTGAAAATAATTCAATGCACATTCAATATCCAATCTTTTTTGCTTGTTTTTCCTCTCTCAATTCACTCTATAAATAGCCAGCAATATCACAAGACAAGAACACGAAACCCTAGCCCCATACACAACCCTCACTTTGCCAAAAAATTTCAAGAAACTTGAAAAATCGAATTTTGTTTTCCAGCAAGTTTCAGTCCAATCCAGCCATCCAATCTTGTTCCTTGACATCCCAGGAGTCCAAAGCAATCCTTACTCGAAGCCAAATCGTCCCAGATCAAGCCATCCAACTCTCACCGGTTTGAATTTTCTTCAATTTCGATTCTTGTATATCATGCATTGTTAACTGTTTTCATGTGTTTATTTGAACTCAGGATGCATATTAGATCATGTTTGAACCATTACATGTGAGCTTGAACGTAGGAAAGCTGGTTTGCGATTGTTAGGGCGTTTCAGGCTGTTTCGATCGAGCCGGCTTGTACAAGCGTTTTTAGGGCAAACGGATATCACCATTGGATTCAGAAGGTCCGATTTAGGGGGGTAAGGTACCATAGGGCTTTTTATTTTGCATATTTTTCGAATTTTCAGGTTTGCCTCGTCGGAGAAGACGACCGGAGCTTGGGCTCCGGCGTCGTTGACTGGGACGAAGACCGGCGAGGCTGGCGTGGCACGATGGCTTGCTCTGATTCGCTTGTTCACACTGACTGGGGTCCACGCACGCTGACCCGTTTTCAAACCATTCTCAGGACGCGTCATCACTCTTATGCTATTGTTTTCAACCTTTCCAACATCAAATGACACTTGGCCTAGTGGTTAAAGCGCTTCCTGTTCACAGATTCCCCTCCAGGTCTCCAGTTCGAACCTCCTTGGGACCGGTTTTGTTTTCTTTTTACAAACTTCAAGCTATTTTCATATTTTCTCTATTTTTCTTTTATTTAATATTTTCCATACAATTTTAATTCTTTTCATAATTTTTATTCATGCATTTTAAAATACCAAAAAATATTTTTCCTTTTTCATTTATTTTCATAAAATGTTTATTTAATTTATAAAATTAAAAAATATTATTTTACATGCATATTTAATTTTATTCATAATTTATCATTTAAATCACTTTTAATTAGTTTTTAATTATTAAATCATCTCCAAAAAATCCCAAAAAATTATTTTAGCATATTAATGTTATTTTCTGCATGAAATATTTTTCTCATTTAAAAATTTGCATTTTTACTAACATTTTCCTCTTATTCGATTTCATCATATTTTCCGATTTCTCACCTTTTCGCAGGTTATCTCGTTTCGGACGATTTCTCCTTTACTATTTTATTTTTTCCAATAATGTAACTGTTCATGGGATGTAATAGTTTAATTAGGGCTTTTATTTTCCGCATTTTCCAATTATGTATCTTCCCCAAAGCCATGTAATAGCGTAGGACTTTACTTTCCGCATCTTTACATTCCCGCATTTTAATTTCCGCACCCTATAAATTGCTAGTAACTAGGCGTGTATGGCAAGATAAAATTGAACATAGCCCACTAATTTTCCAAGATAAAAATATCTGAAATCAACACACTTCTTCACACATGCACCCCTTAGGGTAATTCTCTCTCGTTGCCTTTACGAATACAAATGGTCATGTCCCTCGAACGTAGAGGTATTCTAGCACCGTTGCCTTCAAAACAAATCATCATAGTCCCTTCGATACAAAGATCATAGACCCACGATGTCGCCTCCGAATACATGATCTTGACCCCGATTGCCGCCACGAAAATGATGATAGTCCCTTCGAATGTGCTAGGATACTCCTACAAGTTGCCTTCTATGACCATCCGATGTCCCTTCGAATGTCCCGCTTACATCCAACGAATGGGGTTACCTACCAACTAATGGTATGGATAGCACTATTCTAAAGGAACGAAACAACACAAAACGACCAATTCGAGTAGGTAATAAGACTTTAGTTGCTTGCTCTATCAAATACTTTTCACACCACACACTTTCGTCAAAGTTCAAACTCTTTTTCCAAAAAAAACAAAACATTTCCGAACACTTTGTATACATTCCTACATGAATCATTACAAAGTCAAAGCGAAATGTCTTTTCAAAACATTTTTCAAACACACAGAAAGCACATTTTCAAAATGATCTAGAAAGCAACTAAGAGCCCGTAGATAAATACGGATGGAAAGGGGTGCTAATACCTTCCTTTCATAACCTTCTCCCTTACCAGAATCTAACGAAGGTCTTTTTCTGTACTTTTTACCTTCCCTTAATTGGATAAAAGAAAAGTCGGTGGCGACTCTTGCTATCCATACATTTGCGATACAAAACCTACAAAGTCAGTTCACCGTGTTACAAGATGCACCATATGTAACACCCCAAATTCTACCCAGAAAATATATCGAAAATCAGAGTAATTAAAATTTTCAACAAAACATGAGATGCCACACTTTCAACTTTATAACAATACGTAAAACTTAATATAACAAATACATAACACTTCCAGTAATCAGAGGGTCATATAATAACTTACATCATCTTTGAGCACAAAAAAATCTTTTATTTATTACGCAGCGGAAATTCATGAGTTATACAACTTAAAACAACTGGTCATCTTTATTCACTCAAAATAACTAGAAACATCTTGTTCAACTTCTAAAATACTGAAAAACTTTTATTTCGCAACATCACTTAAGATTCAACAATTACTAACAACAACAAGAGTCAACAATATAAACAACATACACTAAACGTCCCCCCGAGTGCTACGTATCAAAGCAAGACACCAACTTGAACTAACAATGGCCAATCCTTCATTCTTGGATATCTGCACGTTACCAGTATAAAGGCATCGACGAATAAATAGAAAGGGTGAGATATCGAAAAATATAAGCAAAAGTATGATAACTAGTATATTAGATCTAGAATCATACAATATTCACCGCTTCAACCAACTACAACATAACAATCAACAAAACAACATAGTAAATAAAACCATTATAATAAGTTTTGTCACCAATTTAATTTATATATATCAACACGCTACCATCACCACATAAATCATCACAATTCATCACAACCGTCATAAATCATCATAAAACAACACATAACCAATGAACTCAAACAAACATAACCGACACAATGTGACTCGACTATGTATGCATATGGTACCAACACATTTTGTTCGTAATTAGGAACATTGGCTAAAGCCCTCGCTATTTTGGAAAAAGCCTCGTCATTTTGGCCAAAGCCCTCGTTATTTATGCAATGTATGTGACTCGACAAAAGACAACACATACACACAATAACACATCAACATCACATAATCATCAAATTGCATAAGCCCTCGTTATTTTATTTACCAAACATCAGAGGTAAAACATCGTCATTAACATCATCATATTTTGCATTATGCAAATCATCATCAACAAAAATCATGCATTCACAAACTGGAAGCATTAATCAACAATATTCACGATTCAATTAATTCTGGTTACGGATTAATATTCACCAAAATATACTCGTCATTTTGGACAAAGCCCTCTTTGCTCTTGTTCTTCTTTTTCTTTCTTCTTTATCTCTTTCACTCTATGTTTCTATAACTCTATATGATACAAAACAACTAACACACAATAATAATACACTTCATTGATAATTCACAAACAAAGTAACAACAACACCTATTCAACAAAGTCACAACAAAATAAAATAATAGAATTCACCTACTAATTTATCTCAGTTACCCTGCCATTTTTTATTAAATTCTGGACAATTAATTATACTGCTTAATTCGGCTAACCGGTATTGTTAGTCAGCATATTCCACATGATTTCACAAAAACAACACCACCACAATTATCTACTAATTAATCTTAGTTACCCGGTAAATTTTCATTCAATTCTAAGCAACTAAATATACCGCTTAATTTTGGCTACTGTCTAAATTGGGATTGTTTTCTGCGTACTGCATTATTACACTTAACTAAATTAGTTCTGGCAATTTATATTTAACTAATACAAGTAATTTCCTGCATTATTAAAGTTATTCTATTATACTGAATCCTTCTGGAAGCAATATCAGAAGTTTATGTTCTGACCATCAAAATTTCTACACCATCAGAAGTTTTGGACCATCGGAACCTCTACACCATCAGAAGTTATGCACCATCAGAACTTCTGGACCATCAGAACTTCTGCCACATCAGAAGTTCTAAACCATCACAACTTCTGCACCATCATAAGTTCTGGACCATCAGAAGTTCTGCACCATCAGAACTTTTGGACCATCAGAAGTTCTGCACCTCCAGAACTGCTGCTCCATCAGAAGTTCTGGACCATCAGAAGTTCTGCACCATCAGAACCTCTGGACCATCAGAAGTTTTCCACCATTAGAAGTTCTGGACCATCAGATGTTCTGCACCATCATAACTTCTGGACCATCAGAACTTCTAGACCATCAGAAGTTATGAACCATCAAAACTTTTGCAATATCCGAAGTTCTGGACCATCAGCAGTGCTGCACCATCAGAACTTCTGGACCATCAGAACTTCTGGACCATTAGAAGTTCTGCACCATCAGAACTTCTGGACCATCAGAACTTATGGACAATCAGAAGTTCTGCACCCTCAGAACCTTCTGGACCATCAGAACTTCTTCCCCATCAGAAGTTCTGGACCATCAGAAGTTCTGCACCATCAGAACTTCTGCTCCATCAGAAGTTCTGGACCATCAGAACTTCTGCACCATCAGAAGTTCTGGACCATTAGAAGTTCTCTACCATCAGAATTTCTGCACAATCAAAACTTCTGAACCATCAGAACTTCTAGACCATCAGAACTTCTGCCCCATCAGAAGTTCTGGACCATCAGAAGTTCTGCACCATCAAAACTTCTGGACCATCAGAAGTTCTGCACCATCAGAATTTCTGGGCCATCAGAAGTTCTGCACCATCAGAACTTCTAGACCATCAGAAGTTTTGCACCATCATAACTTCTGGACCATCAAAACTTCTGCACTATCAGAAGTTCTGCACCATCAGAACCTTCTGAACCATCAGAACTTCTTCCCCTTAAGAAGTTCTGAACCATCAAATGTTCTACACCATCAGAAGTTCTACACCTTCTAGACCATCAGAACTTCATCCCCGTTAGAAGTTCTGGACCATCAGAACTTCTGGACCATCAGAAGTTCTGGACATCAATTATTCTCAACAAAACTAGTCTGCTACTAATATTACTCGTTTTGCTATTTCATTCTGCTATGGCTATTTTTTTGCTATAGACTATACTACTAGCACATCTATTCATTATACTTAAAAGGTTCCTAAAAGTAATACCAAAACAACTACCTAAACCATGCCGTCCCCTTACAACTTCATCTCCTGCATCATTTTACTTATTTTCCTGCACTACGTGTTTTTACAATTCAACCCAGAACCAACTTATTTTTCCCAACACAGTACTGTCATACCCCAAATTTTGACCTAATATACCACTTTGCATTTGCATCATTGCACGTAACGCTCGATAAAGATTAATCGGTATAGCATTCACAGGTCAAAATTAGGGTTTCATCAGATTTTCATCTGATTCAAGATCTAACCAATTAGGGTTTGAGATTTTCTCATCTCATTTGATCTATCTTGATCAAATTAGTAACCTCTGATCATCAGATATCAAATTTTCTCACAGATCAATCAAGGATCGACCAATTAGGGTTTTGGTCGAGCATAGGCATTCTCTGATTTTTTGAGCAGTGATTGACTTTTTTGGATAGAGATTAGTCATCATATCTTAGATATAACCTCCTGACCTAATTTCTGAATTCAAATCATCACAGAATTACGTAATTCATCACTGCTTAAACATCCGATGAAATTTCATCTCACGTAAAAGTCAAACTTTGACTTTTGGTCAAATTTTTCAAAACAAAACTTTTCAATCATCAAAATACTTCAAATGATCCATCATGATCATAAAAATCAAAGAATTTGAAAAGTCAACAAAAAGTCAAAATTTCTATAACTTAGAAAAATTTCTAAGTGTTGAAATTTCACATTTTTTCCAAACTTCAAGCCTTTTTTTCACCTAGTTCCAATTGGAATTTGAAAAAACTCAAAACATGAAAGTTGTAGATCATGGAAAAATATTTCCAAAATGTCCAAGAACTCCAAAATCCATGAAGGCTAGTTATGTCTTTGAAATTGAAACAAAAGGCTCCATGAAACTTGATTTTTCAAGGTTCAAAACTTCAATTATAGGTCATTTTGTGATTTTCTCATTTAAACCACTTGCCACCTTGCCAAAATGACTCATCAAACTGATAAACATCAGTGAGAAGTGATAATTGAGAGATTGGATCAAGTTGAATAATTTTGCACATGGTAAAAAAAGGAACCTTCCTTTTCAAAAGCCAAAGGACAATCTTGCCCCTTAAGCAAGCTTTGATTCACCAAATGGCTTGTACTTGTTGCCTAACATTTCAGAATTCTATTGCCTATAAATAGCTCACCAATTCAAGTTCAAATTACCCCAAAGCTATCCAAATCAAGCTTTCACTCTTCCTTTCTTGAAATTCAAGTTTCTAAGTCATAAGAGGGAATTTTGCAAATCTCCAAATCTTGCAAAATTTGAGTGAACTTAAGTTTCTAACATGTTCTAAATATCATTTAGAAGTAGTTTAAAACTTAAAAGCAACACAAGAAGTGATCAAACTCATAAACATAATAAAAACCAAAACTTGCAAAATGATGCCTTAACTTGCATCTCTTAATTTGCTCGTGCTAACTTTGATTTATCACTCAAACACCTTCCATATACTTCATGAAGTAATCCAGATCATCATCACCGACCTGTAACAACTCTAAACCCGAAATCAAAACTCACTTTAAGTGGCTGCAAGTTGACTTGGTCGAGAGTTCTAGCCATCCTCGTGACAAACTAAGGGTAGGAACACATCTGTGGAGGTTCAAGGAAGCTAAAGCAATCCTTACTTTGCACCGAAGTTGTAGAACTCGAACTCGGTTTTTCATACCAAGAGGTAAGTTTTTCAAACTTTGAATCCTCAATTCATGCACTTTTAGCTTTAAAATTGAAAAGGAAAATGTAGATATTCAATCACTAAAGCTATCTGGTTGTTAATTGAACTAAAACAACTTAGTTTCAAGAATTAACAATTTTTTAGTTAGGTTCAAATTGGGATTGTTAAAATTGTGATAATCTTTGATTAATAATAACAACAAAACACATATTCATAATCGTATGAAAATCTAGATGAAATAGCATTTTACACTTTTAAAATTGATCAAGATTTGAAGAAATTCAATTTCCATAGCCATGGTTTTTTTTTTACTACATAAAGGAGGAAGAAGATGAAGTTTTTGAATTCCAAATTTAAAAGCTAGATTTATAATATATATTTCTAGTTTCATTTAAATTAACGGATGTATCACCGCCCCAGCGGTTGCCAGCTCACTCTTAAAACTCTCTTGCCTTGCCACGCCATCATGTCCCCGGTTCGAGCCATGCAGGGACCAATTTTTTTCCAAACTTTCCATTTTTCATTCAAACTCTCCAATATCATGTCTACACGTGTGATAATCCACTAACACTCAGCGCGTTTGGCTCAGTTGGTTGCTTGCTTGCTCTTAAGGCTTTCTGCCACGCGTCCCACCCAAAGGTCATGGGTTCAAAACCCAGCAAGACCATTTTTTCACTCCTTTTTTACAAACTTGTCATATTTTCATGTTTTTTTATCAAACTTCAACAATTTTTTTAACCAATCAAAACTTCTCATTTTGAGATGATTTTTTGCACACTTGTCATTTAATATATATATTTTATGATTATGTCAAAAAATCCAAAAACTTTCATCCGATTAAATTTTAATCGAGTAAAACGACGCTCAACACTTTTCAAACCTCCTTAAAAGGTGAATTTTCAAGTTTTCGACTTCGATTTTTTCAAAACTTCTCATAAATCAACCTTGCATTTCAAAACATTTTCAAATCATTTTTCAAAACATTTCATCAAACTTGCATCTTTTTACCATGTTCGATCCAATTTAAACGATGAAACTGATTTCAGATTCGTCAATTTCGATCGATCATGGGCCTCCTTACTTGTAAGTCCCAATTTTTTATGTACATATGTAAATATCCTTGTACATATTCAAAACATCTTTGTTAATATTCAAACATAAACAGACTTCTTTCGTTTGTTTTCATCCGTTTGTTTATACCCCGATACCATTGGTATTGAAAGGAGCATTATTCCCTGTGAAACTGCTTTCAAATCAATGGGCCTCCCTTACGGTGTAAGTCCCATAACATTCTTTTATGTACATAATATTTCTTTGTACATATCTAATCCTTTCCAAACATATATAATTTTTTATCTGTACATAATACAAATACTTCTTTTATACTCAAGTACAGACAAACTTCGATCGTCTGTTTTCACTTCACTTGTGTATATTCAAATCAACATTCTTTATGTACATACACATTTTCCTTGTACATATCAAATACTTTTCATACAAAACTTTTATCTGTACATAACACAGATACTTTTTGAAAATACTTTTACAGAAAAACTTCGATCTTTCGTTTTTGTTTTATCTGTACATATACACTGAATACCATTGGTATTGAAAGAAACATTATTCCCTGTGAAAATACTTTCAAATCAATGGGCCTCTTACGGTGTAAGTCCCAACCTCCTATGTACATCCATCTTTCTCGTACATAAATACTGCTCGTACATACTCATTTCCTCATACATTCAAACTTGTAAATAATCAAGTTACGCTGCTTTTAAACGCTCGCTTCACCAACACTTGTTTATATTTCCTTCATAAACTCCTGCAAATAAACATCATGCATTGTTTATATTTCCTTCATAAACCCCGTGAATACATATCACACACACAGCTTGTTTATACAACTGCCTAATTATAACATAACAATTAGACTAATCAATAAGTTCCCACAAGATAGCCTCCGCTTGGGCTTCATACAAGACAATCAATCCTCAAAGATGGGATAGCCTCTTGGGCTTCATACAAGATAACTCATCCCCAATTGAGTTTAGCCTTCTTGGGCTTTGTACAAAGAAACTCTCCTCGCAGAGTTAGCCTCCGCTTAGGCTTCATATAAGACAACACCGCTGAGTTCAGCCTCTTGGCTTCGCTCAAAAGAACTCCTCATTGAGTTTAGCCTCTCTTGGGCATCATACAATGAAAGAGACAGAAATCTCTTAACAGCCTCCCTTGGGCTTCCAATACAAAGAATCACCCGCTAAGATAACCCCGAAGGATGGTTTTTGAAATCACTTTCAAATTCCCATAGAGTAAAATTTCTGAAATTGCTCTTATTCGTAAAAGGAGGATTTCTCATGAAATCCCTTTCAAGCCAAAACCACCATACCCTATAGCTCTCGAGCTTCATACAAGGACCCTCGATGACTCGATGACCTCAAGGCCTCCTCTGGGCTTACAATACAAGGACCCATGGGCTTCTTAAAAGCATCCCTTTAATCCAATCAATTTCTCCTTGAGATTTAGACATCTATCATCTCTATGGAAGAAGTATCTCATCTATCACATCACATACAACAAAACTTTTCAAAACTTTTTCAAACTGCTTTCAAACAAAACATCTCTTAATTGTAAGTGGTAACGCTTGTACACTCAAGCAAAACACCTAATGCTTACGCTAAAAGATTCAATCATCTTTTTCAAACATCTTTCTTAAACATGTAGTGGTAACGCTTGTACACTCAAGCAAAACACCTAATACTTACGATGAAAGATTTCATTTCAAAGCAAACTTTTCAAAATGTATGTGATGAAATAGATTAGATACATTTTCATTAAGATGACATTTGTCTGCCTCTTACTAACATCCCGCTGCTTTCCACTAGCATAAGTGGGAACTACGATTGCTCCGACTTTCTCAACATCCTTTGAGAATACGTGAGGCACAAGGTCTCATCCTGGCGAGCAAATTTCTATCTCCTCGCACCAAACAAACCATAGAACCCTTTAGATCCGAGCTACAAATGCTCGATTCCCATTAGATATGTATGTAAGATCCACATCTTTGCGAGCACAATAATAACAAACCTAGAAATCCCACATAATCAATCTTTTTAAAATCCTGAGGAGAAACTTTCCCAATCATAGAAATAGCAATTAAAACACACAAACATATCAAATACATTCATATATAAAGTCAGATAACTACATATATTTAGGGTGCTCCATCTATTCCCTTTATATAACAACCCTTACTCGAATCTTCCCAATGCGTTACGCCTAGTTTGCGCTTAGTCGTTACGCATACCAATATCAATTGAGGGTATTTCACCTTTCCCCTTTTCATAATCATTAAATCATCTTTCTTGTGTTGAAAATAATAAAGCTTGATGCTCATGCATCTTTATAAACAAATCAAAAGATTTAAATCACGCGCGAGAATCCGAACTCACGTTCGATCCTCCAACAAGGCCACCTTTAACGCGAACAGAAAATGGCGACTGGGGAATACCGAAACTTTGATTTTCAAAAAGAAAACGCATTCTGTCCAAGAGCACCAAGCTTTTTTTATTTTCAAAGAGAAAAGAAAGGGATAAGCTTTTCATATTTTGCATATATCTGCTCTTTATTGTGTGTTTCACGATTTCATCTCGATGGAAAGAAATCCTAACCCGATTTAAGAAACATTTTAAGATTTAGGTGGAGATATTAATACGTGAGCGGTTCAATGCTTTCAAGTTAATATTTCCCGCCTGGAGGTTATCTTGGGGTATTGTGTTTAGCGAGTAATTGCGACATCGTATTTTCGGGAAACTTAAGAAGTCGGGTGAGAACACATAAACCATCCCGCCATTAGATGTAGTAGATTACCGCGTAAGTCAGAGTAATTGTCATGCGAGACTACGATCAAAGCGAGTTTCTCTTGAAAATATTATTGACACACGAGTAATCCACAACCGATAATATTTCAAAGAGGAGTGTTGAGCTCAGATATCGAGAACCCGCTTCACGATGAATAAGCCCTTAGAACTTAACCACGTTGATTCTTATCGCTGGCTTCATGCTCGTGACTTCAACGCTGACCGTGTGTATAACTACTAACCATGTTTTCTCGATTCATGCATTCATTCATTCATAAAACATAAAAACTTTTCTTCCCATTTCCAAATAATTTAGAGATTTTTCTTTGTAAAATATTTTAGGTTAGAGTGATGGACGCCGAGGAAGATTCACCAAAAGATACAGCTTTAGAATTCTGACGAGGAAAGTTGAAAGAGTTAGCATCCTTGGTAGAAGATCCCTGATTTCGTAAAACGCTATGGAACTCTTTTAACTCTTTGAACGCTAACGTTGATGAAGGACTTCTCAAAACTTTCGCTTACGATCCGCCCATCGCTTCACTTTCCCCGATTATCGCTGATGCCTACTTTGGAAGAGTACGCATATCCTAGGTATCTCAAGATCGACAAAGTGCCTTTCAATGGTTTGAAGCCATTCCTAAGTCACCATCATTGCAACGATGACTCACATAAAGAAATCGAGATAGACAAAACCTAACGCCAGAGGAAAACTCTTAGGACCGACTTCAAAGTTCCTAATGGAGAAGGCTCTCAAATTCTCCAAGTCGGTAGTATGGTAGCCTTTGAAGCTATTTTAGCTTTACCTCTATGGATTAGTGTTGTTTCCCAACGTCCCGAATTTCGTTGATATCAACACCATAAGGATCTTTCGATTGGAAACCTGCTCCCACTCTACTTGGTGACACGACGCCTCTATTCATCATATGAATCGTCAAGGAGACGGAACTATCGTGTGTCATGCTGCTTTTCAAATGGATTGTCTCACACTTGCCTAAATCTCCTATCTTCCGCGAAACAAAGACGAGTGGCATTGGTCAAGAAGGATCATGTCTCTCACAAACGATTTATATCCATTGGTATATCTTCGCACAATGAGATGGAAATCATGAGAGTCGTGGAGAATTTGCCAACGCATTCTTATCGGACGAAAGGAGGAATCAACTACAACCCATTTCTAGCGAGACGCCACTGATACTCAAACTCTAGTAAACCTCTTGGTTTTACAGTGGAAAGCTACTTCTATCATAAAGGAGAGGATTCCCAAGGATTAAAGGCTAGGATGATCAAAGCTTGGCATCACATCCGAAAGAAAGGAAAAGGTAAGGCAAAGAATTGTGTAGCCATGGAAACCTACACTTCTTGGGTTAAGAAAAGAGCAAAGGAATTCCGAATGCCTTACGCTTATGAGGATCCCATGTTCTCACCGCCCAAATCAACAAATTTTCCCGTTGAAGCTGTGGGAGAATACCAAGAAGCCTTGACCCAGATAAGGTTTGAGAAGGAAGCTTTGGAAAGCAAATTCCTTAAGGCAAACCTTGAGAATGATAAGCTCGAGAAGCAAGTCAAAGATCATGAAAAAACGCTCTACTTCCAGGATGAATGGCTCATGGAGAAAGATGAGAAGATTCGCCAGAAGGATAAAGCAATCCAGAGATACATCAAGGAAAGGAAAAGAAAGCTTGACGAAATGACAACCAGCGATCCCGCTCCCAACGAGTGGAAGAAAGTCATTAGCAAGCTAAAAGCTGAGAAAGCTGAATTGAAAGCTCGCTATGGAAAGGAAATCCTGAAGTTGAAGCTGCATCAAGCCTTTGGATCTTCATCCGACGAAGGCGTTTAATTAGTTCAATTTAGTTTGTAATTTTATCATTTGTTTTATTGTATCATTTGTGTGAGCAATGCTCCAACAAAAAACAATTGTTGTAATCTTCCTTCATTAATTAATAAAATTCGTATTTTTCCATCCAAATATTTGCCGAATATCTCTTTAGCGTAAATTTTGGAAATCCTTCTTAACAACCATATTCATGCATCATATCTTGCATTTAGGTCTATTGTCTAGATTCTCACTTTTCTAGTTGGAATCACTTTTCCGATAGAAACAGATTGTCAAGTCATGCCTTAGAGTTTCTCGATCCGTCCGCAGCCAACCCGAACGCATTTATACTAGATCAAAGAGAAGGAAAGTAATGGAGAATTTTGATCAAGAGAATGTGAACTTCGTACAAGAACTACACTACAAGAGGAGGTAGAAAGACTCACGCTTTGGTCAACTCATTATTACAAGAAAGTCAACAAGCGAAAATAAAATCAACCAAAGAATCTCAGAGGACACTACTCCGCCAAATTGTCGCAGCCAAGAGTTCACCTTCAAAGATGCCGAGGGTTATCCATGGGAATGCCTTTCAACTTCGGCATAGGAGTTCGCCAACCGACTTCTCAAGCAATCTCGCTGACATACCTACTTTGCAAAAACTCGCTCACAACGGAATAACTTTTCCATTAAGTAACAATGTCGGTTTTCAACCGATCATGTTGAACTCGGCTTTAGTGCACACTACCACGCATTTAAGAAGTTCATCACACCCAGAAATAACACGAACGCCGTGGTTCAATGGAAAATTCCGTGAATGCCTTGAAATGCAGCTTGAGATAAAAACAATTCAAGGAAAGAATTGTTTGGGAAAAGTGCCTGTGATCTTTGCTTAGTTCCTCGTAAAATATATCACAAATTCAAAACCCGGATTTTGAAAAGTACAAAGGAATTCTGTCCAAAGCCATCTCACGATGTACGCTAGGAAAATGTCTACGCACAATGAGGATCATCACCGCTAATTCATTACTTCCAAGATGCCTCACCTGCCGCATCAAGTGGTACATGGGTTTAGACAAAGACGAGTATCCAAACGCTCAACGACTTAGGTAAAGCCTTCTGCTCAGCAGATAAGTTCAACTTGATATGGCTCTCGATAGGATCAACTCCGCCCATGTCTCAAAAGGAAAAGAGACGCTTAAGGAATATAACGATGGAGGGAAATTGTCGCCCAAATTAACCCACCATTGGAAGAAAAGGAAATGACTAAGGTGTTCTTGAATACCTTAACTCATTCTACTATGAGCGAATGATCGCTAGTGCCCCGGAGATTTCAATGAAATGGTAAGCATGGGAATGCGATTAGAAGAGGGTGTTCGAACCGTCGATTAACCAAGGAAGCAGATCTTCTAGCGGACTAGAAAGGTTGAACCGGCTTTCAAAGGAAAAAGAGCATGACGAGGAATGGTATTCGAGGAAACCACGTAAGAATGTCATCCAACAATGCTGTGTAGCACCATAGCACCACCGTCAACACTACTCCGAACGCAAGAATTGCTCCGCATTTCAAAAAATCAACAAACTCAACAAATCGCCAACAGCTCATAGCTTAATAACTAAACAGACGCCTCGAGTCACCGGCTCGACTCGATCCCAATGATGTACACGAACTTTACCCAAGACTAATAGAGAGAAACCCGACATGCATAAGGTTACCGCCCGGTTCCCGAAACCGCTGTGGTGGTACAAAACCGACGATCTTGCCCTTTCCACCAAGGCACCAGCCATGACCTCGAGCATCGCATCGATTAAAGGCGTAAGTACGGTTAGTAAGGTCTAATCTTCTTTCCTTCAAGAATACGAGCCCGAACGCAAGCCAATCCGCTTCCCAACAAATGACATTCAAGAAGTTTAATAAGAAATACCGACAAGTATCTTGTAAAGGATGTAAACCGATCAAGGGAAATTTGTGCGCTCCATGAAACATACAAAGATGAGCACCTTCAAGAAGCATGATTATGCAGCCCGTTCTGCTCCCAAGATATTCGAGGATGTCCTACCATAAAAGCGCATATTCAATATTTGTTAGACATCACGACCGCAAATTTAAATAGAGATGACTATGACGTAAATACTGTAGGGCATTTTCCGCATGAGCTTTTAGTCTCAGATATCAACTCGGAAAACCCCGAAGTAAACGTCATCATCCCTTGTTTCAACATACCAGAGCATGTGGAGATCACATACAATGGTTCCAGCATTCCAGCATCTCCTTTGGTAATTTGCCTACCTGGTCCCTGCTCCATACGCCTACCAAAGCAATTCCTTACCAATATAACGCAACCCTGATAGAGGATGGGAAGGAGAAACCTCTGCCTACGCTTCCAGCTAATGTCAATATAACAGAAATCGGACGAGTAACACGAAGTGGACGAGTTCACGCTCCACTAGCACCAAGACCGCCTGTAGCTCCTGTTGTTAGACAGAACCCAATTAGCATATCTGTTGAGAATCCTGCAACGGTTCCCATTGCTAACCCAAGCACAAATATTGGTTCTACTGATGGAACCAACATCAACTCAGACTTTGAAGAGATACTAAAACTGATCAAGAAAAGCGAGTATCGAGTCGTAGATCAACTAATGCAGACTGACTCCTTCAAAGATTTCAATACTGTCTTTGCTCCTCAATTCCGAAGCTCACCGAGAAGCTTTGATGAGAGTATTGGACCAGGCTTATGTGGATCACGATGTGACTACAAACCAATTTGGAGGGATCGTCTCCAACATAACAGCCTATAATAATCTGAGTTTTAGTGACGAGGAACTTCCGGAAGAAGGGAAAGATCACAACTTAGCCTTGCACATCTCGATGATTTGCCAGTCAGATTCCCTGTCCAATGTGTTGGTGGATACAAGTTCATCATTAAATGTAATGCCAAAAACGACGCTTGCTCGTTTAGCTTACAAAGGAACGCAAATGAAGTTCAACGATATAATAGTAAGAGCTTTCGATGGGTCAAGAAAGTCAGTTATTGGGGAAGTTGATCTCCCGATGACAATTGGCCCTCACACCTTCAAAATTACTTTCCAAGTCATGGACGTCCCCGCTGCATATAGTTGCTTGCTAGGAAGACCTTGGATCCATGAAGCAGGAGCAGTAACTTCTACTCTCCATCAGAAATTAAAATTCACAGTCAATGGAAAGTTGGTTACCATCAGCGGTGAACAAGCTTTGCTTGTAAGCCATCTATCCAGTTTCTCTTTCATCACTGCTAATGACATTGAAGGAGCACATCTTCCCGAACGTCCATTAGAAGATGAATCTACTAAAAACAGATCATCCATCTCTTCATATAAAGAAGCGGCACAAATGGTGAAAGACGGCAATACTCAAGGATGGGGACAAGTTATCAAACCTGTCAAGAATGAAATGAAAACCAGACTCGGGTTCACACCTGTATTCTACAAAAAGCAAGAGAAAGATGAAGCACTTCCCCTGATAAAGGAAGTATTTCACAGTGGAGGTCTCTTAAACCCTGTTCCGCAAGAAGTCAATGTTGTAACCATTGAAGAAGATGAAGACGAGCCATCTGAATCTGAAGAATGGAGTACTTACTTGAACAGCCCTGAATATGTGTCTCAGGAGGAATCATATGCACCGACTGATTAATTCAAAGACATGTCCTTGCAGCAACTTGAAAATCCACCGGTCCCTACTGAAATTTGGGATACCTTGGGAGAACCAAGTGGCAAATACGACTACATGGTGAAATACACTGCGCCAGAAAGCTCGAGAATCCGGATCGAAGATATCCAGCCTACAGGATGGGGTGATGATTTTGAATACCCTAGTCAACCAGAGGCGGAATACTCATCTTCTCAAACTAATCAACAATTTGAGATCCCAAACGAAGATCTCTGCTTCAATACATCTGTGGAATTCACCAAGCCAGATCCTGGTTATCACTATGTCAACATGATCACTGAAGATCAAGAGTATGACTCAGGATACGATGCGGAAAGCGTCGCCGACAACGAATCTCTGCATTCAGAAGACTGGAAGGAACATCCCCAGTATTCCACACAAAAGTCGACAGGAAGTACCCATGCTATGTCCCATACTTCCCGATCTGTTAATCAAGAAGACTGCTTCAGCAGCACAAAAGGCAAGGGCCACCGTCCAAAGTCTTCAAAGCCTGCTCAGACAGCAACCAAGGTTTACTCAAGGGTTAAACCAAGGGAAATTACCGATTATCTCGATATCCAAGTCGCCACTATTGGAAACCGAAGTTAAAACTAATGTTCATAGCTCTAAGTAGTTTATATTTGCTTTTGTTTTGAACTCGTCGCCCAAAGCTAAGAGATGTTTTATAGGGCTTTAGCTTTTAAATAATTTCTCATTGTCTTGCCCAAGACGATTGAGTTTGTATTTTAGGGCTCTGTTCATATTGTGAATCATAAATAAAACGCGTTGTTTTGTTTCCACACTTTGTGTTTATTTTCATTTTTACCCTTTCTTGGAAATGATAATCCTAAAAAACACAACAAAAAAAAATAAAAAAAAATCAAAATAAAAAAAAAAATATAATCTGTATACACTTTCACATTAACTTTTTCAAAAAAAAAATTTTTTTTTTTAATCAAGCATAAATCAAAATTGCAGATTAAACAAATGGACAAATCCATTGAAAGCAATAACTCTACGCTCTCTCCCAACTTTGAAATCCCCAGTGAAGTCGCCGAGGAGGAAGTTGAAGAAGAGATCCCTGATGAAATTTCTCGACTACTTAAGCACGAGGAAAGAATCATTCAACCTCACCAAAGAGCCTTTGGAACCCATTCAAATGGGCATGCAATGTCCAGAAAGATCTTGAGAGCAGGATACTATTGGATAACGATGGAATCCGATTGCTGCAAACACGTCAAAAGATGTCACAAGTGCCAGATCTACGCAGATAAGATCCATGTACCACCGACTCTACTCAACGTTCTCTCCTCTCCGTGGCCGTTCTCCATATGGGGCATCGACATGATTGGAATGATTGAACCAAAAGCTTCCAACAGACATCGCTTCATTCTAGTGGCCATTGACTACTTTACCAAATGGGTCGAAGCAGCATCTTACGCCAACGTCACAAGACAAGTGGTTGTGAGGTTCATCAAGAATAACCTCATTTGCCGATACGGAATTCCAAGTAAGATCATTACTGACAATGGATCTAACTTGAACAACAAAATGATGAAAGAACTATGTGAGGAATTCAAGATCGAGCATCATAACTCGTCTCCTTACCGGCCAAAGATGAACGGCGCCGTTGAAGCAGCCAACAAGAACATCAAGAAGATTGTCCAGAAGATGGTCATTACTTACAAAGACTGGCACGAAATGCTGCCATTTGCTCTGCATGGATATCGTACTTCAGTACGCACTTCAACAGGGGCAACTCCCTTTTCTCTAGTATACGGCATGGAAAGGTTCCGTAGAAGTTGAGATCCCATCAATGAGAGTTCTCATGGAAACCAAGTTATCTCGAGGTCGAATGGTGTCAAAGGATACGATCAAATGAACTTAATTGAAGAAAAGCGCTCGACCGCCAGTGTCACGGACAACTTTATCAAAAAGAATGAAGAAAGCTGACAAAAGGTCCGACCGTGAATTCCGAGAAGGCGACTTGCTTAAAAAGATTTCTTTTCAAACAGATTCTAGGGCAAATGGACTCCTAATTACGAAGGCCCATACATCGTCAAAAGAAGCTTTTCTGGCGGTGCTAGGACTCTCACAACCATGGACGGCGATGAACTTCCGCATCCTGTGAATGCTGACGCAGTCAAGAAATACTTTGTCTAAAAAAAAAAAAAACAAAAGAACAGCTCGGTAAGTCTAAAACCCAAAAGGGCGGCTTAGGCAAAATGAGCCTCGGATTGAAAACCCGAAAGGGCGATCCAGGCAAAAATTAGAGACAATAAACAGAAAATATCCTGATAGATTGAAAACCTGAAAAGGCGATCTAGGCAAAAACAAGGATACAAAAATGACAAAGTAACTGCAGTCAGTCTGTATTTTGTCCACATAACGAACTTTCCATCAACGGATCTTCAATCAACTCCTTAAGCGCGCTAGCTTGAATTCAAAGTTGTTAGGATAGTAGTGGTTATTTGCTTTCAATGTAGCCTTTTCCCAATAAATTATCATTTCCAACTTTTGTAAATAGTTCATGGAATCACGCCTTTGGCTGATTACCATTCTATCAATAAATTTGAGCCTTGTGCTTTTGTTTGCAATTCCTACTTTATTCTATTTTGCAAAATAACGCTTTTATTGTGAAAATCACTTTTTGAAACTAAAATGTTTTAAATGAATTTTTACTTCAAAAATTTTGAAACAAAAGCAAAATTCTCCTTTGAGTTATGAACACGGGAATAACTTCAGCTGTTTCTCCAAGAGTGTTTCGATCCCCAGTGGAGTCACCAACTGCTACAGCAATCTTCTCCTCATCAGAAATCATCAAAGGACGGTATTCTTATTCCAAAAAGAATCCCCAACTAAGTTGCCCATAAAATGCTTTTCTCTGAAAGTTTAAAGCCTGCAACTCAAATTATTCATCAGTGAACGTCTGCACCATTGCTGCAATATTCACTGAGTATTTGTTCAAACTGTGACGCAGTCCTTTTCCCAAATATCCTCTTTAAGTGTCTTTGTCAAAGTATTGTTTGCATGCATATAACATTCATGACATTCATACATAATAGCATCATTCATTGCATTTTCTGCATCTCTCAAAAATGTTTGCTTCCAAATCACTGGTATAAATCATACTTACTCATGTGAGTACAAGTCTGTTCCCAGTAGAATATCTCCAAACAGAAAAGATACATTTTTTCTTTTTCCCCAACGGAGTATTCCCAAACGGAAAGGATACATCTTCCTTTTTCCCCGGGGCAAAGTCCCCAAGCAGAGAAATGCATTTTCTTCTCTCTATCACATTCCCCAGCTGAGATCATTTCTCACGCGGAATAATGTCTTGATTAACTTCTTTCTTTCCAGTTCATTCCTGGATAGAACATCGTCTCGTTATTCGCAGTCGAATATACAGCAAAATTTTCAAAGATTTACCTTGTTATAGTTATCACTTTGCTGATAATTGGTAATATCTTTAAACTCATTTTGAAATCTGTTTCCGTCATTTGTTGATGTTCACAAAGCTGAATACTCAACAAATTTTTAAAAAAAGATTTACCTTGTTATAGTTATCACCCTGCTGATAATTGGTAATATCTTCTAACCCATTACCATAAACTATCACAAGGTCGATAGTTGGTAGTGTCGTTTTCACTTACCTTGAACATTGTCACAAGGTCGATGTAAGGTAATCTCTTCGTGAAACAGATATTCACATATTTTTGTGAATCATTCTTTCCCCAGCAGGGACGTATCCACAAAATTCTTTCCCCGTCATGTCATTTCTTTGACATTTCTCTGGGTGAAACCTTTTTGCAATCATTTTGCATCATCCGCATTTTTGGTATCTTAGGTCCAAATTTATAGATTTCGATATTTAAGTCTCTTTACACCTATCAAAACGAAGATATTTATCTTCATCTCTCAAGTTAAAGAAACTTAAATAGGGCATCTGTTATACCCCAAATTTTGACCTAATATACCACTTTGCATTTGCATCATTGCACACCAATGCCTGATAAAGATTAATCTGTATAGCATTCACAGTCAAAATTAGGGTTTCATCGATTTTCATCCGATTCAAGATCTAACCAATTAGGGTTTGAGATTTTCTCATCTCATTTGATCTATCTTGATCAAATTAGTAACCTCGATCATCGATATCAAATTTTCTCACGATCAATCAAGGATCGACCAATTAGGTTTTGGTCGAGCATAGGCATTCTCTCGTTTTTTGAGCAGTGATTGACTTTTTTGGATAGAGATTGGTCATCATATCTTAGATATAACCTCCTGACCTAATTTCTGAATTCAAATCATCACGAATTCACGTAATTCATCGCTTTCGTAAACATCCGATGAAATTTCATCTCATGTAAAAGTCAAACTTTGACTTTTGGTCAAATTTTTCAAAACAAAACTTTTCAATCATCAAAATATTTCAAATGATCCATCATGATCATAAAAATCAAAGAATTTGAAAAGTCAACAAAAAGTCAAAATTTCTATAACTTAGAAAAAATTCTAAGTGTTGAAATTTCACATTTTTTCCAAACTTCAAGCCTTTTTTTCACCTAGTTCCAATTGGAATTTGAAAAAACTCAAAACATGAAAGTTGTAGATCATGGAAAAATATTTCCAAAATGTCCAAGAACTCCAAAATCCATGAAGGCTAGTTATGTCTTTGAAATTGAAACAAAAGGCTCCATGAAACTTGATTTTTCAAAGTTCAAAACTTCAATTATAGGTCATTTTGTGATTTTCTCATTTAAACCACTTGCCACCTTGCCAAAATGACTCATCAAACTGATAAACATCAGTGAGAAGTGATAATTGAGAGATTGAATCAAGTTGAATAATTTTGCACATGGTAAAAAAAGGAACCTTCCTTTTCAAAAGCCAAAGGACAATCTTGCCCCTTAAGCAAGCTTTGATTCACCAAATGGCTTGTACTTGTTGCCTAACATTTCAGAATTCTATTGCCTATAAATAGCTCACCAATTCAAGTTCAAATTACCCCAAAGCTATCCAAATCAAGCTTTCACTCTTCCTTTCTTGAAATTCAAGTTTCTAAGTCATAAGAGGGAATTTTGCAAATCTCCAAATCTTGCAAAATTTGAGTGAACTTAAGTTTCTAACATGTTCTAAATATCATTTAGAAGTAGTTTAAAACTTAAAAGCAACACAAGAAGTGATCAAACTCATAAACATAATAAAAAAAAACCAAAACTTGCAAAATGATGCCTTAACTTCCATCTCTTAATTTGCTCGTGCTAACTTTGATTTATCACTCAAACACCTTCCATATACTTCATAATCCATCATCATCACCGAATCGTAACAACTCTAAACCCGAAATCAAAACTCACTTTAAGTGGCTGCAAGTTGACTTGGTCGAGAGTTCTAGCCATCCTCGGGACAAACTAAGGGTAGGAACACATTCGGAGGTTCAAGGAAGCTAAAGCAATCCTTACTTTGCACCGGAAGTTGTAGAACTCGAATCGGTTTTTCATACCAAGAGGTAAGTTTTTCAAACTTTGAATCCTCAATTCATGCACTTTTAGCTTTAAAATTGAAAAGGAAAATGTAGATATTCAATCACTAAAGCTATCTGGTTGTTAATTGAACTAAAAACAACTTAGTTTCAAGAATTAACAATTTTTTAGTTAGGTTCAAATTGGGATTGTTAAAATTGTGATAATCTTTGATTAATAATAACAACAAAACACATATTCATAATCGTGGCTAAAATCTAGATGAAATAGCATTTTACACTTTTAAAATTGATCAAGATTTGAAGAAATTCAATTTCCATAGCCATGGTTTTTTTTACTACAAAAGGAGGAAGAAGATGAAGTTTTGAATTCCAAATTTAAAAGCTAGATTTATAATATATATTTCTAGTTTCATTTAAATTAACGGATGTATCACCGCCCAATGTTGCCACCACTCTTAAAACTCTCTTGCCTTGCCACGCCTTCATGTCCCCGGTTCGAGCCTTGCAGGGACCAATTTTTTTCCAAACTTTCCATTTTTCATTCAAACTCTCCAATATCATGTCTACACGTGTTTGGTTGCTTGCTTGCTCTTAAGGCTTTCTGCCACGCGTCCCACCCAAAGGTCATGGGTTCAAAACCCAGCAAGACCATTTTTTCACTCCTTTTTTACAAACTTGTCATATTTTCATGTTTTTTTATCAAACTTCAACAATTTTTTTAACCAATCAAAACTTCTCATTTTGAGATGATTTTTTGCACACTTGTCATTTAATATATATATTTTATGATTATGTCAAAAAAAATCCAAAAAAACTTTCATCTGATTAAATTTTAATCGAGCCGAAAACGACGTTCTGAACACTTTTCAAACCTCCTTAAAAGGTGAATTTTTCAAGTTTTCGACTTCCGATTTTTTTCAAAACTTCTCATAAATCAACCTTGCATTTCAAAACATTTTCAAATCATTTTTCAAAACATTTCATCAAACTTGCATCTTTTTACCATGTTCGATCCAATTTAAACGATGAAACTGATTTCGTATTCTGTCGAATTTCTCGATCGATCATGGGCCTCCCTTACGGTGTAAGTCCCAATTCTTTTATGTACATATGTAAATATCCTTGTACATATTCAAAACATCTTTGTTAATATTCAAACATAAACAGACTTCTTTCGTTTGTTTTCATCCGTTTGTTTATACCCCGATACCATTGGTATTGAAAGGAGCATTATTCCCTGTGAAACTGCTTTCAAATCAATGGGCCTCCCTTACGGTGTAAGTCCCATAACATTCTTTTATGTACATAATATTTCTTTGTACATATCTAATCCTTTCCAAACACATACAATTTTTTATCTGTACATAATACAAATACTTCTTTTATACTCAAGTACAGACAAACTTCGATCGTCTGTTTTCACTTCACTTGTGTATATTCAAATCAACATTCTTTATGTACATACACATTTTCCTTGTACATATCAAATACTTTTCATACAAAACTTTTATCTGTACATAACACAAATACTTTTTGAAAATACTTTTACAGAAAAACTTCGATCTTTCGTTTTTGTTTTATCTGTACATATACACTGAATACCATTGGTATTGAAAGAAACATTATTCCCTGTGAAAATACTTTCAAATCAATGGGCCTCTCTTACGGTGTAAGTCCCAACCCTCCTATGTACATCCATCTTTCTCTGTACATAAATACTCGTTCGTGTACATACTCATTTCCCTGTACACATTCAAACTTGTAAATAATCAAGTTACGCTGCTTTTTAAACGCTCGCTTCACCAACACTTGTTTATATTTCCTTCATAAACTCCGCAAATAAACATCATGCATTGTTTATATTTCCTTCATAAACTCCTCGTGAATACATATCACACACACATTGTTTATACAACTGTCTAATTATAACATAACAATTAGACTAATCAATAAGTTCCCACAATATAGCCTCCGCTGGCTTCATACAAGACAATCAATCCTCAAAGAGCCTCCTTGGCTTCATACAAGATAACTCATCCCCAATTGAGTTTAGCCTCTCTTGGGCTTTGTACAAAGAAACTCTCCGCAGAGTTAGCCTCCGCTTAGGCTTCATATAAGACAACACTCTGCTGAGTTCACCTCCTCTGGGCTTCGCTCAAAAGAACTCCTCATTGAGTTTAGCCTCTTGGGCATCATACAATGAAAGAGACAGAAATCTCTTATCCTCTTGGGCTTCCAATACAAAGAATCACCCGCTAAGATAGAACCCCGAAAGGATGGTTTCCGTGAAATCACTTTCAAATTCCCATAGAGTAAAATTTCTGAAATTGCTCTTATTTAAAAGGAGGATTTCTCTGAAACCTTTCAAGCCAAAACCACCATACCCTATAGCTTCCTCTTGAGCTTCATACAAGGACCTCGATGACCTCGGAAGGCCTCTGGGCTTACAATACAAGGACCCATGGGCTTCTTAAAAGCATCCCTTTAATCCAATCAATTTCTCCTTGAGATTTAGACATCTATCATCTCTATGGAAGAAGTATCTCATCTATCACATCACATACAACCAAAACTTTTCAAAACTTTTTCAAACTTTTCAAACAAAAACATCTCTTAATTGTAAGTGGTAACGCTTGTACACTCAAGCAAAACACCTAATGCTTAGCTAAAAGATTCAATCATCTTTTTCAAACATCTTTCTTAAACATGTAAGTGGTAACGCTTGTACACTCAAGCAAAACACCTAATACTTACGATGAAAGATTTCATTTCAAAGCAAACTTTTAAAATGTATGTGATGAAATAGATTAGATACATTTTCATTAAGATGACATTTGTCTGTCTCTTACTAACATCCCGCTGCTTTCCACTAGCATAAGTGGGAACTACGATTGCTCTGACTTTCTCAACATCCTTTTGAGAATACGTAGGCACAAGGTCTCATCCTTGGCGAGCAAATTTCTATCTCTCTCAGACCAAACAAACCATAGAACCCTTTAGATCCGAGCTACAAATGCTCGATTCCCATTAGATATGTATGCGTAAGATCCACGATCTTTGCGAGCACAATAATAACAAACCTAGAAATCCCACATAATCAACTGTTTCTTAAAATCCCAGAGGAGAAACTTTCCCAATCATAGAAATAGCAATTAAAACACACAAACATATCAAATATATTCATATATAAAGCTGTAGATAACTACATATATTTAGGGTGCTCCATCTATTCCCTTTATATAACAATCCCCCTTACTCAGAATCTCCCCAATGCGTTACGTCTAGTTTGCGCTAGTCGTTACGCATACCAATATCAATTGAGGGTATTTCAGCTTTCCCCTTTTTCATAATCATTAAATCATTTTTCTTGTGTTGAAAATAATAAAGCTTGATGCTCGCGGCATCTTTATAAACAAATCAAAAGATTTAAATCGTTACGTGCCAGAGAATCCGAACTCACGTTCGCATCCTCTAGCGCGTCACCTTTTAACGCGAACAAGTACCAGTAACAATAATAACAAACAACAATATTTTCAATACTGATCTATTAATTTCATCACAAAACATCGAATTTACAGTGAATTTATACAACCCTACATCCCACATAAAAATCATCATACAATCGATTATACAAGTCGAACCCCACCCTTTACCTTTGGATTGAAGAGAGCTCGAAAAAACTTGATCGGAATTGGCAACTATCGGATAGAAATTTGAGTTTTTCTCCTCACTACTACCAAACCCTTATTCCCAATTTTTCCTCTTCTACTGCTACTGCTATGTGGTGTTCTTCTTTTCTTTCTGTTTTCTAAGTACTAGTACTACTTCCTTATATTACTACCAAGGCCACTTAAAAATAATAATGGGTCACTAAACTCTTATTGGGTCTACTAACTATTACTCCTCAAAATGGTATTTCACCTCTATAACTAACTCATCCATATTTAATTAATAATTCTAAAAAGACTAATACATTCTAATATTATTTCTTCAACGTAATCAACTTAATTAATTCTTCAACTAACCGAATAAAATCTAACTTTAATTTAATAATCCAATAATTAAATCCTTATGTAATTTAATTAAATAATTAATTAAATTCGGGGCGTTACACCATACCTATGTAACATAATAAAATTCATAAATACACAACACAGACACAAAATAGTGGAGACTGCTGCAAAATTTCAAAATAGAGACAAAACCAGAAGTAAACTTCCGGTGAAGTTCAACTACTAACCGGAAATAAACTTTTGGTTTGTACGTAACCTTATAAGGGATGATGTTTACCTGAAATTATTTTTTGTTGAGCTTTTCTAATATGATGAACCAAAAATGTATGGATTTTGAGTGCAAAATGGATTTGCAATAGAGAGGGTTGAAGGAGAAAGTGAAGATTGGTGGTGATCACCGTTGTTGCTGCTTATAGCAATCAATATTCCTGACAAAATCGGAAATCAACTTCCGGTAACATACAAAATATCCAGGTGGCATGTAATTCAATGTTCCCGCTTCTGTCGCTGGAGTTATACTTTCAGTACGATACCGGAAGTTAATCTCCGGTACTGTTTTTAATTGATTCATTGGTGCCACCATATTTTGCCTGAGTTGAAAAAATTAGAGTGTTTACCGGAAATAAACTTCCAATTGAGATTCAACAAGTTCACGACACGCATAAGTTTCATTAGAAGTCAGTTCGATGTTGAATGCAGGTATAGCAGGCAAGCAAAGATATTGGTATTTATTTTTACTGGGTGATATATACCGGTTAGGTTATATCGTATCGTGTCCACAGAGATTGGTTATTGATTCGTCGTTCGACAATTCTACCATTAATGAGTTTGGGATTAAATGAGTTGAAAATAAAAGACAAAAAGTAAATGAACAAAGTGTATAAAGGATAGACAGCTTGTCCGAAACGAATGCACATTACCTGTGACAGACTTAAATCTACCGTCCATGTCATACTCAGTCTACGATACTCGTCCATGTCATCACATACCTCTCATAATCGAAGATATTTCTAACCCAAATTGAGAATCCTCTCGAATCACCTCGATATCCATTTCTAGCATACCTCGACAACCACAAGTCAACTGCGTCACCTCCATACCCATCTCTGGAATACTTCACCAATGCAGAGGCATTAAGATCAAATAGTCTAAGTAAATGTCAGCTCTAAACCCATTTCTAGAATTCAGAAACTAACAGATAATCATCCTAGGTAAGAATCTAAGCAATCTATCTCTAACAAAGCTCAAATCCCTAACATAGAGTAAATACCTAAGACAATTACCAACACAGATTCATAAAGCAAACATTGTACAACACCAAGGGCGACAAATATACATGAGTAAGAGTAGATATACACACATATCCAACAAAATAGAGAAATACATAGAGAAGAGAGGAGATACACTATTCATTTACACCGGTTTGTCAGCGCCTATCGAGGAGCAATCCACCTCCAATCAACCATGAGAAAGACCCTAGTGTTGTTTTCTAAGCTTAAATATCAAAAACTATATGAGTGATGGAATTGGGAGCAAAACTTCACACCCCAAAACCTTACTACGAAAAATGAAGCAAAATGAAAGTATAAAGAAAATCTGTTCTGCAAGAATCGCCCGGCGAAATAAAGCATCGCCCGACGAAACTTCTTATTAACTTGGCTCCAATTAAGCCACGTCCTCAACCTGAAACAAATATCTACCGTCGCCCGGCGACGGTAAGCTTCGCCCAATGAAACTTCTTTTCCTCGCCCAACGACCAGCAACGAAACAAGGCAGGGCAAAATCCCAAAATTGATCATCTTCCTCTCGCCCCACCGTCGCCCGGCGACGCAGAAGCGATGGCCCTCGCCTGGCCATCGCCCGACGAAATTACTCAGTCCAGCAACTTTTGTTGGTTTTCCTGCATAACTTCCATGGCTTCAATCTTTTAGCCTTATTCCTTTATTGATCAGCAATGCATCTTGGAGCTCCATTTGGACGTTATTCTCAATGCTCCAATAATGCAACAAATACCTATAAAATATATACAAAATTAATTAAATGGTACAATATGTACAAAAAACGCACTAAAACGTATTTACAACAAAAGAGGGGTTATTCAACGTTATTAACAACAAAATAATAGATAAATGCCACAAAACATATTTACAAAATAACTACATTTTGGCACTTATCATTCGACCACTATGTTTACTTCATATTTTGTCCTGGTATTTCGTTTGTTATTTTGTTGTTTTATGTTGATGATATTCTCATAGTAAGCAACAATGTCGAAGAGGTATTGAGGGTGAAGGTTGAACTTAATAAGGATTTAGAAATGAAGGATCTGGGAGCAGCTTCCAGGATTCTTTGGATTGACATTTGAAGAGATAGAATGCAGTCAAAATTTTGCTTATCTCAAGAGGCATATTTACGGAAGATTCTCGAAAAGTATGGTATGTCAAATTCGAAGTCTGTTACGACTCCAACAAACCCTCATATCAAGATGAGTATTGATCAATGTCCCATTACCGACGTCAAAAGAGCTTATATGAATATCATCCCATATATTAATGTAGTAGGTTCTTTGATGTATGCTATGGTTTGTGTTACATACGACATAGCATATGCAGTAAGTCTTGTAAGCAGGTACATGGTGAATCCTAGAAAGGCTCACTGGAAAGCATTGAAGTGGATTCTAAGGTACATAAATGGGTCTATGAACATAGTCTTAATTTATGGTGGAGCCTTGGGTGAAGATAGTAAAGTAGTAGTCGAAAGTTATGTCGACTCTGATTATGCAAGTTGTATGGATTCTAGAAAATCTATTTTTGGATATGTTTTCACTATGTATGATACTGTAATTAGTTGGAAAGAAACACTTATGAAGGTTGTTGCATTATCAACCACTGAAGCGGAATATACTGCATTAACTGAAGTTGTGAAAGAAGCATTGTAGCTTGAAGGTTTTGCTAAGGAGCTAAAGATTCAATGTGAAGTTATCACTATTAAATGTGATAGTCAAAGTGCAATACACCTTTCGAAGGATTCAGCTTATCATGAGCGAACCAAGCACATCGATGTGAGGTTGCATTTTGTCAGAGGGGTAACCGAGCGTGGAGAAGTGTAAGTGCTGAAGGTTTCGATAGAACACAATGTTGTTGATATGATCCCCAAGACATTGCAAAGTTGCAATTTTTTCTACTGTATGTAGTTGATAAAGCTGCATGAAGAAAGCTTGTTCGTTCTTTAATAATAGAGTTTTTTCAAGGTGGAGATTTGTGAGATATTGGATCGAACTCTATTGGGTCGAAGTGTAGCTTCTAGTTTGATAAAGTTTGGCATGTCGTCGAAGACTGTTCACATGATGGTGTCGAAGACCTTCATACTGTAGTCAAAGTATGTTCTAGTATGTGGGTGTTGAAATGCTAGAGTTGTTAGTATTTCGAATTGGACCTATTTATTATGTCCAATTGTACCATAAGTTAGTTTGTAATGGGTATTTGTGATAAAAACTCATTAGTTTAGTATGTTGTTATTTATAGAACTAAATCTTCAAACAATAAATTAACATGAGTATTTGTTATATTTGATGTGTCTGTTTAAAATATAAGCTAATTGTTAACATGTTTTGAAATATTATTTTACCACTTAAAATAAAGTTTACATGAAATTGATAAATAAAAAAATGGACCATGTATATGGTCAATTTAAATTAAAGAAGAAGGTGAAGTAGAATAGATTTATAATTATAGAGAAAAAAATGAAAATGCAAGAATTGTAAAATCAAAATAAGATAAAAAAACCAAACTTTTTAAAGGTAGATGATGAGATTAATAGAATTAGAAAAAATAAATAATAATTCAAGGGTAACAATTAAATGAAAGGTTTGAATTAACTAAAAATTACAATTAAATCTAAAAAATTCTAAAGAAATATTAATAATAACAAATAATAAATAAAAGAAGATATAAATGAGGTAATAATATTATTAGGCTTCAACTTTGATTGATCTCCGGTTGAAAAAGTGGTTTAAAAAGTGGGAAATATGGATTTGAGAACGGTAGCTAATTAGTAAAAACAATTATTTGCAGCATAAAGAGTAGAACAATTATTTCTTGCACGAAAAAGTTTATTAGACGTTATCCAAACTCCATTAAAACAACCAGAATCATCACACTTAGAATTGCAACTCGTCAATTAAACTATTTCTATTTAGATTTATGGGTTAAATATATTTTACCTCCAGCAAAATAAGCTTGTTTTGGTTTAGTTTCTCGGAAAAAAAAATTTTGTTGCGCAAATCTTTTCAAATAAAGATTTTAATAGTTTACACCTTGAACACTGATTTTACCTAATATCACAAGTTTCTATCCTACGTGTCAGTTAACTTACTAATTAATGTTAAATAATTGCCACGTTGGAATGGCTAGACATCTTCTTTCTCGTTCCTAAATTGAATTTCAGAAAACCTAGGGTGCCGCTGTGTTCTTTCACTTCGTTGCTCCATCGTCTATCATAGGGTTTCACCGTCGTCTGCTACTTTGTCATCTCTCAGAGACATGGATCCAAGTAACAACTATAGAAGCATCAATTCCTTTGATATTTCAAGTGTTCTTCAATGTGGTTGTCGTCGGCCTATGAAGATGTGAGTCGCAAATACAATGCAAAACAAAAATAGGAAGTTTTGGAAGTGTCGTAATGTCGGGGTAAGTAGTTTCGTGAATTGTATGCCATTGAATTATATGTGTTTTATGACATCGAATTATATGCATTCGTTGTTTGCAGATTATGAATTGCTGTGACTTGTTTTTATGGGATGATGAGCTTACTATAACCATGAATGAATGTACAAAGAGTGATATTGGTGAATGCAATAAATGTGATGTGGCATTGATGAAGTTGAAATTAACAGTAAAATAGCTAGAAAAAGCCAAGAAGAAGGTTTCCATTATGCAAAAGAAGAACTTTCAGATGAAGCTGGCCTGATGGTCCTGTTGGATTTTGTTGGCAGTGGTGTACAAGTTTATGTAACAAAAGCGTAGAATTAGGATTTTGTTATTTTGTTGTAAAATCTGTCATGAATTTTGTTAAAAGCTGTCATGAGTGAATGCACAATATGTTGTTTAGAAGTTATGCCATATGATGTTTTAAGATAGCATGTATTTTGTTATAACTTTTGTAAAATTCAGATAAGTTCATTAATGCAATATGTTATTTACAAGTTATGACATATGATGTTTTAAGCTAGCATTGATTTGTTATAAGCTCTAATGGATTCTTTTGTTATAAGCTATCATGGATTTTGTTATACATCTATGCAGTATGATGTTGATAAATGTTGAAATGAAGCCATAAGAATTGACAGAAGGCATAATAATGATAGAGAGAATAATGCATTACATAGCATTGGGCATTACATATTACCCTTACATTGGCCATAAGCAAAATGTAGTACACAAAAGATTAGACAATACATAAGGTCTGATGATATTTAAAACAGCTAAAAGTCATAAAGTCCCAAAAGATTATACAAAAGATGAGATAGTACATAAAGTCATAACATTCTATTTCCTAAGCTTCTTCTTTTCTCTTTGTGAACCTCTTCCTTCTTCTTAGGTCAGATAGGCTTCAGTATAAGATAAGTCATTTATTGAGTTAGCCTCCTTAGGCTTCGTATAAGATAACTCATTTATTGAGTTAGCCTCTTAGGCTTCAGATAAGATAACTCATTTATTGAGTTAGCCTCCTCTCGCTCAGTATAAGATAACTCATTTATTGAGTTAGCCTCCTCTCGAGCTCAGTATAAGATAACTCATTTATTGAGTTAGCCTCCTCTTAGGCTTCGTATAAGATAATTCATTTATTGAGTTAGCCTCCTCTTAGACTTCGTATAAGATAACTCATTTATTGAGTTAGCCTCCTCTTAGGCTTCGTATAAGATAACTCATTTATTGAGTTACCCTCCTCTTAGACTTCGTATAAGACAACTCCCCTACTGAGTTAGCCTCCTCTTGGGCTTCGTTCAAAAGAACTCCCTCGTTGAGTTTAGCCTTCTCTTGGGCATCAAACAAGAAAGAGACCTGGAAATCTCTTAACAGCCTCCTATTGGGCTTCCAATACAAAGAATCACCCACGCTAGGATAGAACCCTGAGAGTATGATTTCTCGGTGAAATCACTCTTGAATCCTAAGAGGATGGTTTCCCAGTGAAACTACTCTTAAAGCCAAAGCCATCCATACCCTATAGCTTCCTCTTGAGCTTCATGCAAGGTCCCTCGATGACCCTCGGAATGCCTTCTCTTGGGCTCACAATGCAAGGACCCTCGATGACCCCCGGAATGCCTCCTCTTGCGCTTACAATACAAGGACCTGCAGCTTTTAAAAGCATCCCCCTAATCCATAATCAATTTCTCCTAGAGATTTAGACATTTATCATCTCTATGGAAGAAGTATCTCATCTATAACATCACATACAATCAAACACTTTTTTAAACACTCTTTTCAAATAAAACACCTTTTAACTGTAAGTGGTAACGTTTGTACACTCAAGCAAAACACACAAAACTTACAATTAAAGATTCAATCATCTTTCAAACATCTTTCTTAACTTGTAAGTGGTAACGCTTGTACACTCAAGCAAAACACCTAATACTTACGATGAAAGATTCAATCAATCAACCCTTCAAAATGTATGTGATGAAATAGATTAGATACATTTTTCATTAAGATGACATTTGTCTTTGTCTCTTAATAACACCCATTTCTTCCACTAGCATAAGTTGGAACTACGATTGCTCTGACTTTCTCAACCTCCCTTTGAGAATACGTAGGCACAAGGTCTCATCCTTGACGAGCATACTTCTTTCTCCCTCAAACCAAACAAAACCATAGCTCCCTTAGATCCGAGCTACAGATGCTCTGATTCCCATTAAGGGATATGTATGCAGAAGATCCCAAAGATCTTTGCGAGCATAATAATAACAAAACCTAGGATTCCACATAACCTACCTTTCTTAAAATCCAAAGGAGAAACTTTCCCAAGAATAGAATAGCAAATTAAAACACACAAACATATCAATATTCATATATATATAAATAAGGCTATAGATAACTATATATATAGGGTGCCACATCTTTCCCTTTATATAACAAACCCCCTAGCTCAGATCTCTCCCCAATGCGTTGCGTCTAGTTCACGCTAGTTGCACCGCATATCATTATTTATTGAGGGTATTGCAGCTTTCCCCTTTTTCATCTCATTTTTCTTGTTTTAGAAATAATAAAGCTTGATGCTCGCGGCATCTTTAAAAACAAATCAAAAGAGTAAATCGTTTCGAGCCAGAGATTCGAATTCCGATTAGATTCCCTCGCCCACTTTTAACGCTAATGTAAAACTGGCGACTACTGGGAGAACGCTAAACTTTTATTTTCGAAAAAAAATTGTTACTCGCTAAAGAGTTTTTCTTTATTGTGTTTTAGTTCTCGCGATTTCATCCGATGGAAAGAAATCCTAACCGATTTAAGAAACATTTTAAGATCTAGGTGGGGGTATAGTCCTATTTACTTAGAAGTTGAGATACTTAATTTGAGATCTTGTCTTAGGAGTATTTGTGTTTAGCAAGTATTTTTTTTCGTGGGAACTAACGGTTGAGTGGTCAGAGAACACATAACCCATCCTGCCATTTAGGGTGTAGTGCAGAAACTATTCTGGTGTAAACTTGGATTAGTTGTCATGCGAGACTACGATCAGGCGAGTTTTTCTTGAAAAATATTATTGGACATCAAGTATTTAACAAATCCGATAATATTTCAAAGAGAAGCGTTGAACCTGTATTATCAGTAGAACATGTTTTGCAGGTGAATAAGCCCTTAGAACTTACCCGCGTTAGTTTCTTAACGTTGGCCTCATGCTCGTAACTTCAAACGCTTGAACGTGTGTATAACCACTAACCATATTTGTATCTTTATGGCATTCACGCATTCATTCGAAAAAAACTTGAATTCTCATTTCTTTTCCCATTTCCAAAGAATTTAGAGATTTTTCTTTGTAAACATTTTAGGTTAGAGGGATGGACGTCAGAAGAAGATATACCAAGAAATATGGTTTTAGAATTCCTGATGTAGGAAAGTTAAAAAAGTTAGCATCCTTGGTAGAAGATCCCTCGGATTTCAGAAAACGCTATGGAACTCTTTTAACTGGCCTGAACACTAACATTGATGAAGGACTTCTCAAAACTTTCATTCAGTTTTACGATCCAGTCTATCGCTGTTTCACTTTCCCTGATTACCAGTTGATGCCTACTTTGGAAGAGTACGCACATATCCTAGGTATCTCACTGTCTGACAAGGTAACTTTCAA
The DNA here is from genome assembly GCA_021764765.1 of Vicia sativa. Lineage (NCBI taxonomy): Eukaryota > Viridiplantae > Streptophyta > Magnoliopsida > Fabales > Fabaceae > Vicia > Vicia sativa. The sequence goes on from CM038794.1 coordinate 17,720,523, forward strand.
TGGTTTGGAAGCCATTCCTAAGCCACCAGTCATTGCAGCGATGACTCATTTAAGGAAATTTGAGATAGACAAAAACCTGACTACCAAAGGAAATCTCGTAGGACTAACTTCAAAGCTCCTAATGGAGAAGGCTTTTAAATTTGCTGAAGCCGGTAGCATGGTAGCCTTTGAAGTTTTTTGACTTTGCTCATTTATGGATTGGTGTTATTTCCCAACGTCCCAAGTTTCGTTGATATCAATGCCATAAGGATCTTTCTAATTGGAAATCCCGTTCCCACTTTGCTTGGTGACACGTATTTCTCCATTCATCATAGGAATCGTCAAGGAGATGTGTAACACCCCAATATTACCCAAGGTTTAATATACAAAATCAGAGTAAATTAAAAATTTCATAAATTAAATACTGAGGCGTCACACCATCAAAACCAAATTCACTTTAAACAGTTTGCTTTAAAGGATAAATCTCGGATACATAGCATCGTCAGAATCAAAAATTGATTCATAAAAACCAAAACATCTCTTTAATTAAACTTCTTTAACAATTCATGTTTTCATAAAGTATGATTCCTCTTTACAAAAGGAAAACAACCACAATGACAACATAAATATTCCCCCCGAGTGCTACGTATCAGAGCGACACCGACTCAACTAACAACAGCTATAAACTTCGTCTTCATAACCTGCACGTTACCAATATAAAGGTACGGTAAACAAGTAAAGGTGAGATAACCCAAAATATATAATTAAAGGCACGATATATATATATATATATATATATATATATATATATATATATATATATATATATATATATATATATATATATATATAGTTTCGTAATTATAAAAGGAAAAGATTGATAAGTGCATTCCAACACATATCCAAAACCCACTTACTCTTATCGTTATTCTAAAGTGTATAATCTACACTTAATCGCCTTAGCCTCATCGGCGCAAATCATCACAATAAAACATAAACTTCCGTCACCACGAAATCATCACAAGCTAACACATCACTAATTAACACGACAATCATGAACAACAAGATCAAACAATAACACCAAACATCGCTAATAACATAAGCAATATAAACAAAATCATCACAAATTGGCTAAAGCCCATCGTCGTTTTTGGCATAAAGCCCATCATCACAAACATCATCACATCCTATTTGCATTAAGCATTTCATCAAGTTAAATCGTTGCAAAACTCATCATTTATATTCATCGCATAGTTATCATGAAATCATCAATTCATATTCATTTCATGTTCATCATAAAGATCATCACCAAACAAAGCATCATATATCATCGCATTCAACATCACAATTTAATTAAAACCCAATGCCAAACAACTCAAACATAAACATAACCGACTCCATGAGACACGACTATGTTATGCATGTGGTACCCGTCGCTTTGTCCATAAATAGGAACACTTGGCATAAAAGCCTCGTCGCAGCATAAAGCCTCGCTGGCATAAAAGCCTCGTCGCTTGCCATAAAAGCCTCGTCGCTTGCCATAAAAGCCCATCGTCGCCAATGAAATGTATGTGACTCGATAATAAAACAACACAACACAAAAATATCATCATCGCTTATCAAAATTGGCATAAAGCCCACATCGCCATAATTTATCCAAATCAAGATAAATATATCATCGCATCATATTTGCATTATGCAAAACGTCACATATAATTCATCATCATCAAAAGCCATGCATTCACAAATCGGAAGCATTTATTAACGACATCAATATAATAATCACATCATGATGTACAAAGACATATATCATCGCATTGCATATCAACAAGTATTCATTAATAAATACACCGTCGCAAACATTATGTTTATTTACACCGCATCATTATCGCTTAATTCACCAAATTCCAAAAATGGAAAAATAGTCAAAACTTCAATAATCTTCGAGAAAGTCATTCCTAATAACCGGCACTAATTATAATCGTCAACATCGAAATCAGATTGTCCATACGTGCCTTAAATCTACTAAAACACAATCTGATTCAATTTTATCGTAAATTGGCCTATTTTGGGTCATCTCGTAAAAAGTCGTAATTTCCAAAAACTAACCTCACCACTACGTTCTACACGTCAAACTTAGCTAGCACGTTAATTTTCGTTGAATTTGGAGCAACTTACTCCATCGTCGAATTTACCGAAATCGAAAAATCAGAACATAATCGGGGCAAAAGAAGTGCAAAAAAATCAGTATATGGGAGGCTACAGATACATCAACACGGGCCACCGTGTTAATCAACACGGCCCGTGTTGAAAAACCACTAGAAAACACAAAAAACACCAAAGTTAATGAATCAACACGGGCACCCGTGTTAATAAACACGGCCCGTGTTGGTTGGCCTGGTAGCAAATCTTGCTTCTTCAAGAGGTCAACACGGGCACCCGTGTTAATCAACACGGCCCGTGTTGATGGACGCGTGTGAAAACTCCATTTTTAACATTCCCAACTTCAATTTTACCATTCCCATTGATTCTAATCATCATCAACCTCATAATCCCTATTCCTACTCCAACTCTTCTAATCTATCTCACTTAAACAATCAACCAAAACCCTATAAATCAACGTATCAACTTTTCCTCCAAATCCAAAACATAAACATCAAAACCTAACAATATGAGATGGAGAATCAAACCCCTTAGCTCTAGCTTGGATGATCCATGATGATTCTACAAGACTCCATCCTCAAGCTTGCTCATGTTCTTCCTCTTCTTCCCCTCTTGCTCTTCTTCTCAAAACCCTTTCTTTTCTCTCCATGCCTCTATGTTTTCTTGGTGTAGGAAATGGAAGGAAAAGGGAAAGAAAATTGTTTTATAACTTATGTTTTCTTACTAGCTTCCAAGTTTCTATGTTTGGTTTTTGTTTTGCCAAAGGAAAGAAAACAAAGAGAAGTGTTTTATGAATGGAAGGAAAGTGAGGAAAATTGGTTTTATAAGGGTGTACTCTTACTAGCCAAGGGTGTAAACCCCATTTCTACAAAATTGTTCCCCACATCCCTAACCATACTTATAAATTAACACACTAATAATATCCAATAATATTATTAATTCAATTAATTAGAATAATTCCGGGGAATTAAATATCGGATCCGAATAATATTTTACCGAACCGAACGGAATAAAAATCAGACCGAATCGAAACGTCGCCAAATGAATTATCAGATATATTGATTAATACAAATATTCTCGTCGCACAATAAATATCGATTGGTAATTTGAAAATATTAATATAATATAATATTAATTAAAATAGGGCGTTACAACTCTCCCCCACTTATAAACTTTTCGTCCTCGAAATTTCGACCAAAACAAACAATACGGGACATGCTCACGCATTCGTCCACTCAATCCTCGCGTCAATTTATTAACTTACAAAAATACACCAAACACAAGGGAATATCCCTAACTACATCGTCCCGTCAAGAACAACCATGCCGAGATGCAAAGCCCATAAAATGCACTCGAGAACCAAATAACACTCAACAACCAAACAAGTCACAGACACACGGTTCGCTTGAGAACTAAACAAACAAGATCGATACCATCATAACGTCTCAATCATGGAATTAGTCGCACACTCAGACCGACACTTCGGAAACGAGTCATCAAAAATAGGAACATAAAGTCCTACGACACAACACCGACTCCATCGCTAAAACGAAAACAACAAAATGGTTATACAACCCAAAACTCAAACAATCAGAATAGGATAGTACCACGCATGCTACGTGTAATACGGTGAACTGACTTTGAGATTTTTGTATCGCAAATGTGCGGATAGCAAGAGTCGCCACCGACTTTTCTTTTATCCAATTAAGGGAAGGTGAAAAGAACAGGAAAAGACCTTCGTTAGATTCTGAGTAAGGGAGAAGGTTATGAACAGGGAAGGTATTAGCACCCCTTTCCATCCGTAGTTATCTACGGGCTCTTAGTTGCTCTCTAGATCATTTTTAAAAGTGCTTTCTGTGTGTTTGACAAAAATGTTTTGAAAAGGCATTTCGCTTTGACTTTGTAATGATTCATGTAGGAATGTATACAAAGTGTTCGGAAATGTTTCGTTTTTGAAAAGAGTTTGAACTTTGACAAAGAGTGTGTGTGAAAAGTATTTTGATAGAGCAAGCAACTAAAAGTCTTATTACCTACTCTAATTGGTCGTGTTATTTTATTTTCCTTTAGAATAGCGCTATCCATACCATTAGTTGGTAGGTAACCCTATTCTTTGGATGTAAGCGGGACATCTGAAGGGACATCGAAGGCAACATGGAAGTATCCTAACACATTCGAAGGGACTATCATCATTTTTCGTAGGCGACAATCGAGGGTCAAGATCATGTATTCGTAGGCGACATCGTGGGTCTATGATCTTTGTATCGAAGGGACTATGATGATTTTTTTTGAAGGCAACGGTGCTAGAATACCTCTACGTTCGAGGGACTTGACCATTTTGAATTCGTAAAGGCAACGAGAGAGAATTACCCTAAGGGGTGCATGTGTGAAAAGAGTGTGTCAATTCAGATATGTTATCTTGCAAATTATGAGTGATCTATGTTGATTTTATCTTGCCATACACGCCTAATTACTAGCAGTTTATAGGATGCGGAAATTAAATTGCGGAAAGTAAAATGCGGAAAGATAAATCCTACGCTATTACATGGCTTTGGGGCAGATACATAATTGAAAAGTGCGGAAAATAAAAGTCCTAATTAAACTATTACATCCCATAGGCAATTACATAATATGAAAAGAAAACGCAATAAAAATCGTCCGAAACGGAATAACCTGTGAACAGATGAAAAATCGGGAAACGGAAGAAGATTGCATAAGAGGAAAATGTTAGTAAAAATAAGTATTTTTGAATGAGAAAAATGTTTTCATGCTGGAAATAACATTAATATGCTAAAATAATTTTTGGGATTTTTGGAGTTAATTTGATAATTAAAAATCAATTAAAAGCTATTTAAATGCAAAATTAGCAATAAAATTAAATATGCATGCAAAAATAATAATTTTAATTTTATAAATTAAATAAACATTTTCTGAAAATAATGCAAAAAAGAAAAATGTTTTTAATGTTTTTTAATGCATGATAAAAATATTAAAAATAAATTAAAATGAATAAAAATATTAAAAGAAATAAGAAAATATGAAGTTTTGTAAAAAAGAACAAAAGAATGGTCCTGGTGGGAGTTGAACCTGTGACCTCTTGGAGTATCTTCTACAGCCAATGCCTTAAACACTGCGCCACATGACATCTGGTGTTTGGGTTTTGAAATCAATTGTTTTTAAATGCACGCGTGTCATGGGATTTGATTCAAACACAGTCAGCAAGCCGGGCCCAGTCACTTACGCATGAACGAATCAAATCGCTCCAACTCGCCACGCCAGCTTCTCGCCAGTCAACAAAGTCCACGACGCCGGAGCCCTAGCTCCGGTCGTCTTCTCCGGCGGCCTCAATCATCAAACCTGAAAAATACACGAAATAAAGAAGCAAGAGGTACCCTACCCCCCTAAATCGAGGGCTGCGATCTCAATGGTGGCATTAGTTTTGGCTAAATCGTCCTGTACACTGAGTTTCGAAGGTAATAACCTAAACTTCCCTAACAATGACAGTTGATGTTTTCTACGTGCAAGCTTGCATGAGATGTATCATACATGATCTAATCATCGTCCTGAACACATACAAACAGCCAAAAGCAATTAATAGTGCATGAAATTAGAAAATCGAATTCAAGAAAATTACCAAACCGGTGCAAGCTGTAGATCGAGTTCTGGGCAGCCTGGACTTGATATATGGATTGGTTTCGATTGCTGGAGACCTCAGGAACAAGATTGGATGCTCAAAACACCTTGAATTTGGCTGGAGATTAGAATTCGAATTTTGACAACTTTGAGAAATTTTTTGACAAAATAAGGGTTATGCTTTGAGCTAGGGTTTCGTGTTCTTTGTTGTGCATCTTGCTGGCTATTTATAGAGTAGCACAAAGACGTTTTTCTTCACCTCCCCTTTTGTATTGATCACCCGCGGGGTAACCATCGGTTCACCATCTTCATTTAATCGAGGTTTTCCCTCCCGGTCTGTCACCCTTGAAGGGGGGAAACTGTCAACAAACGTAACCAGTTTGGTATAGGCCAGTTGGTCGTCGCTGTTCAGATCCCCGACTTTGTAAATGTAACGGTCAGTTCCCCAATCGAAATGATCCCTCCACCATTCAAGAGGAAACTTCATGTGACAGTTGCTTCCCCTTCCTCTTCCTAGCTTGGGTTCCTCTTCTTCTTCTTCCTCTTCTACCACAACCCTAGCTTTTTCTCTCTTTTCCTCTTTCTTTCCTCTCTTCTCATTCTCTCTATTTCTCTCTTCTTTCACAATTTCCTCCCATAAGGCAATATCATACCAACTTTCGTATTTGTCATATGGAGGACGTCCAAGTCTAGCTTTGAACAACTGATTAAAAAGTTATTCTTCATTCAGATCCCTATCCCCAACAACCTGCCGCTGCATATTCTGCAAAGAAGAAAACAAAACGTAGATTAAATTAGTGAAATACCTATTGCCAAATTACATACAAGCTTGAAATTACATACAGTGGGAGAATAAAAACGGTTGTCACAGTCACTCTCACAGTCACTATCTCGGGTTCTTTTTTTATGCTGCATTGTCGCTGTTCCTTAAGAGACATATAAATGAAAATTAGACAACTTGCAACAACAATAAAAAACAATATGAGAAATTAAATCAATTTTCCAACCTAAACTTGTACACTGAGTAAGGGTGGAACTTAAGGAATGAGTACAACTACTTTGATCCACGTTCTCCTCCTGCATCTCTAACCAAAAAAAATATAAGTGATCCAAATCTCATCTTCCAAAGCTATGTTTCGCACATGCATGTGAAAAAAGCTAAGTTTAATTACGCAGATGCATCAGTGAAATTTGAAATGGAACTTTGCCCAGAAATGGAACCTTCAAAATAAGAGCCTATGAGTTGGTTTTTTCAACTTTTTTTAACCACTCAATATATAACTTCATAACTCAAGTTTAAATTGATCTACCCTTTAAATATCTAATTTATTTTTTATTTTATTCTTCAAAACTATACAATGGCTACCAATGAAAAATTATTAGTCAAAATTTATATTGTAAGAACCGTGTTGTTTATGTTATTATGTAATTGAGAGATATCTAAAGCAAAATCATTTCTTTTTAAAAACTATTTAATAAGTCAAAATCAATACTACATTTTTAAGTGTTTCAAATATAAAACAAAACATATACTATTTAATATTAAGATACTTAAATAAGTGATCAGACATAAGTTTAAATAGAATATTGTTGTCATAAAAATAAAAAACATGCAAAATAAAACATTCAAAGTGTTACAATTATATTCTAATTTGGTTTCTTTTTAGATATAAATATTGTAACTTAATAATTATTAAAAGAAAATGTGTAACAACACTAACTCATACAAATAATGTATAACTCATACAAATAATGTATAACTCATACGAATAGAAATAAAAAATTCAAGTGTTACAATATTTTCTTTAATAACTTTAAATTTATTTTGGCTATAAAATTTGTTTCAAAATATTTTTTAAATGAGGTGATATCAAGGAGATATCCATTGAGGTATTTGTTTTGATATTTTCTTAATTTTAAACAAACAATGGGTTTTGTCCCTCTCAGTTTTTGGTTGAAAAGAACATGAAATTGCACTATAAATGTTTTAGAGACTTATCTTAGTTTGCAACAATGATATCAACATCCCGACGACTAAAATTATTCCTAAGAATGATCGTCGCTTTTATGATTGATTAATGAACACTTTGTGTTTGAGATACTGTTGATCTGGTCTTGAAGACGTACACAGATTCCCATTGATGGAAACAGGTTTTTATTTTATTTTATTTCATTTATTTCACTTAATTAATCTTTTTCGTTATTTATATAGACAAGTGCAGATTTCGGATTTGAACAGATCCTTTGAACAGTATCCTTGTCCTACATCCGAAGCTGAATTCCGAGTCTCATAATATACGTTTAAACGTTTGCAGAATATTGGTCGAGGAGAATGGTTCACCGCCAGTATACATTTATTTTTATTAGGACTTGTTACTACTTTTACTTGTTTTTGGCATTTTTTACCTTTTGAAGTACTGAGACATTATGAGGCAGCGCACTCGGGCTCAATGAATGTAAGACGAAAAAAGTTGACTTTTGCATATCTCTTGATGGAGACATTTAACATGCATATCCTATATCATATAACACAAAATCGCTTATTTTTGTTTTTTTTTCTGGTATTTGCATTTGAAGATCTGCCTTGTGATATTTAAGGCTACCCAACCGTTGATGTGGGCGTGACAGGAGCTTAGAACAGATCCAATGCCTCACCATGGAAATTGCTGGAGCTCGTGAATGGCGGATGAAGATGTGATCTCGTGCGATAACTGTTCACCAAATATTTTAGTTTAGAATACTTTATTTTAGTTTCAGGTGGACTGCCCATAGGCGAATTTCTAGGTATGCCCAAAGTGACGGAAAACATATCCAATACGCCTGAATATCATAAAACATTGCTGTCACCGTCGATGGAGATTTGAAATGCGATGATTTTAGAATAAAAATGACACAGGAAAGAGCGGAAAGACAAATTGAGGATTTCACTGCCAGGCATGCGGGCGGTATGCACCTGTCAAGGATTTTTCCACGATTATCATATGACAGTCCGATTCTTTCAGCCCAACGCATGAACACAAATTTGATTATGATTTTTCATCAATCGTTGCGAGAGGAGATGTTGATGAACGAGAAATGATCCTCCCAGTCACCCACTCTAGAAGTAGTGTTAAAGCACTTTTGTTTATTACTTTCTTTGAACCCTACTGACATGATATGTTTGCTTCATCGCCAGCCCTTCTCCTTCTTCACGAAAGCCCATCCAGACCTTCCTCCATCAGCCACTTTATCCCTTTTTTAGGTTACCTTTATCTTTGACGCCAATTTGGATAACATTAATCATGATCGTGATGATCAATGTTGGCAGTTCAGATGATTTTGATCAATCATGATACGGATGACAATCTTTTTATGATGACGTTGAAGATGGCATTCTAATGATGACGAGGTTGGCAATCTTGTTGGCAACGATGATGAGAGCATTCATTATGAATGATGATGAGGATGCTATCGGTTGATAATCATGATGAGGGTGAGGTGAGTGATCCTTATTTATTTAGAAATTCGATTTATTTAATAGCACTTTTAGATGATATGTGATATTTATTATTTATTTGAATTCCTAATCGACAATGATAGTGACCAACAGAAGACCCTGCAACCGATGCGAATTGCGTGCCAGAAGAAACACGCTTAGAAACAAAGATCATGAGAACCGTTTAAAGTTTCATTTTTGAATCGCCTGCCGACCGTGTGTTGTTTTTTCTCTCAATGCATGATCTTCGTCCTAAGTCTGTTCCGACATTTTCGGTGAACTTATACTGTCGCTGTTGGTCAGTAGGTTCAACATCATCCTTGATATTGATTGATCATTAGCTTCAAATTTCTTAGAACATCCACCTTGAAACATAAAGTATAAATATCTGTTAGAATTTGAATTATCACTTTGAGATGTAGGAAACTTTATTTTAGTTTAACTCGAAAGTGATAATTCAAATTCTAACAGTATTTTAGTTTATTAATACTTTATTTTATGTTTCAAAGGTGGATTTGTTACCTTATAGGAGGAATGTTCTAGAAGCTGAATTGGCCGATCAATTCAAATATCAAAGTTGAATTATTTGAACCTAGCTGAATAAGACAGCAACATGTATCAAGTTCCTACACCAGAAAATGCTAATCATCAGAACAAACTTAGGACAACGGAGATCATGCATTAGAAGTGTATAAAAACAACAACACAAACATTGGTCTAAAGCACAGCAGAGGTCTAAAACTATTCAAAACATGAGAAAATAAACTTTAAAGCAAGTTCTCACTTGATCTTTGGCTTTCTAAGTGGTTTTTCTAGCACGCAATTCTTGTTCCGGCGAATACAATGTACGCATACGGGGTTTTGGTCTTAGTGCTCCTTCACAATCACCACGGGTATAATTCTTCACATTATTATTATGCTGTCAATTATAAAATAGAAATTCAAATAAAAATAATAAATATCACATATCTAAAAAGTACTATTAAATAAATCGAATTTACTTAAATAAATAAGGATCACTCACCTCACCCTCATCATGATTGTCAACCCCAGCATCTAGAACATCATTATTATTATTGCCAACCTCAACATCCATAACATCATTATTAGGAATGCCGTCTCCAACTTCCTTATCATTATTAGCATTGCCAACCTCAAGATTGCCAACCTCAGCATCCACATCATTATTAGGAATGCCATCTTCAACAGTCTCATCATAAATAAGATTGTCATCCATATCATGATTGTGATCAAAATCTTCATCCTGAACATTACCAACATTGTCATCACGATCATGATTAGGATTGTTATCCAAATTTTGGTTCGTCAAAGATAAAAAGTGCTATTAAACCTAAAAAAAAAGGGAATGAAACATCAGAGGTCAGGGAGACATCCGGAGGATAAGACTTCGAGGCGCCCGATGGATAAGGCTTCATGCGATAGAGAAGAGTCAAGAAGGGGTCGAACTCGAAAAGGTGAGAAACAATAACATATCATGTCAATTATAAAATAGGAATTCAAAGAAAAGTAATAAAACCAAAAGTGCTATGCAACCTTACTTACTTCATCTCGAGGTGTAGGTAAATTATAACCTAGGAGGGATTCGTTTCATCGCTCATCAACATCTCCCTCCCGTGATACAACGGTATTGAAAGCAAAAATCATAATCAAATTTCATTTGTGTTTCATGCGTTACTAACGTGAAAAGAAAAATCGACTGCAATAATTCATTAGCGGTCCAAACATGGAAAAATCTTTTGATAAGGTGCATTCCTTTTCGCCCACCGACAGTAATGCCTATAAAACGAAGTGAAATCCTCCAATTTTTATCTTTTCCGGCCTCTTTCCTTTAGTGTCATTTTATTCTAAAATCATCGCATTTTTCAAATCTCAGCTCCAACCCCAATCGCTAAATAAGTATGCATGTGATGTTTTGCAATATTAAAGCGATGGTATATACTGCATATACCATCCAACTTTCATATTTGAATTGATCGGCCAATTCAGCTTCTAGAACATTCCTCCTATAAGGTAACAAATCCACCTTTGAAACATAAAATAAAGTATTAATAAACTAAAATACTGTTAGAATTTGAATTATCACTTTTGAGATGTAGGAAACTTACATCTTCATCCGCCATTTCACGAAGCTTATCAAAGCAAGTTTCCATGGTAGGCATTAAAGATCTATTCCTAAGAATCTCACTTGTTTCATTCGCCCACCCCAACATCAACGGAAATTGACTCGGAATAGCAAAATTAAATATCTCGCGAAGGCATTTGAATCCTTCAAATGCAAATACCTACAAGAAAAACAAAACAAAAAAATAAGCATTTTTGTGTTATATTAAAGGAAATATAGATGTATGCATATTGATAAATGTCTTACCATCAAGAGATATGCAAAACCGGTCAACGTTTTATTTCCCTGTCTTACTTTATTCATTGAAGCCTTGAGGGTAGCATGCACGCTGCCCCTCAAGCATAATTGTCTATATGAAGTACTTCAAGAAAAGGTAAATAAATAATCAAACATCTAAAAGTAGAAGTAGCAAAAGAACATTTCCTAATAAAATAAATGTATGCTTTGACGTGAATTTACATTCCCACATCAATCTTCAAACGCTTTCTTTTAAACTTATTGCATAGCAGATCATTAGCTTCAACGGATGTAGGGACAAATGATTTACTATTGTCTCAATAGGATCCCTTGGTTCAAATTCAAATCAGACAACAAAATTGTCACAAGTATATAAATAACTTAAGAAAGAGTAATTCCAATTAAGTGAAATAAATGAAATAAAATAAAATAAAAAATATACCTGTTTTCCATCAATGGGAAGTCCTGTGATGTACATTACATCTTCAAGACCAAGATCAACTTTAGTATCCCCAAACACAAAGTGTTCTTCATTGTAATCATAAAAGCGAAGTAAAGCGACAATCATTTGCTTAGGGATTTTAATTTCAGTCGTCGGGAATCTCGTAAAATATTTGAAACAAGTCTTTTCCACTTCCTCTTTTACTCTAGAATGTAGAGTCCAACCAGTAAAGTTGTTTAACTGCATCGCAAAACTAGAGATTTCGACTGAAACCGTTTCGGGATCCATTTGGGTACCTGTACAAATTCATTTGATCACATTCTGAGCTTATGAAGAAGACCGAATAAATCAATCTCATATCAAATCCAAATGACCTTATTATCCTTAGTATAAGTACCTTAGGTACAACAGATTGTAACTAACTTTACATAATCGTAAAATCGCACATCTATAGTTCTCTCTCTCTCTACTTCTCTATGAAACTCCTTTAGGGTTTCTATTACTACAACCAACTTTAGCAACTATACAGAACACAATCGAAGTTCAAGATCATAAATCTGAAAATAAAAATATGTTAAGATCTTGCATTGCAGAAACTGAAATTACACGTTTCTAGTGAGATTCAATTGGTTATAAATACCATGGTTCCCAAAACCGGACCGAACCGGCCGATTCAACCGGTTAAACCGGACCTGATTCCGGTCAATTTCCTATTAATAACCGGCTGGCAATAAGACCGGACTTTGAACACTAAAAACCGGAGTAAAACTAGTAAGACCGGTCAAAACCGACGGTTTTCCAAGTTAACCAATCATTTTTCCTACTTGATTTTTTTAATTATTATTAAATTAAAAAAATCTGTTATTATTACATCTAAGCATTTCTACCGATGTGGAACTTTGTTTACATTTGCAGCACAATACACTACCAACTTGCATTGAAACATAGGTTCTTTACTAAGGTAAGTGATATTATATTTATAGTTATGTAGTATGTTTTTCTTGTTGTTGTGCATCTTGCTCAATAAATCAATAAAATAAAATATGGTCATGGAAAAGCATCAATAGGCCACAAATAATATTATGAACAAGTTTGGATCATAAAATTATAGGCCTATTTGGAAAAAATTGGATTTTGACAAATATCTCCTTTTGTGCAATTGTTCAAAAATGCCCAACTTCTGAATGGTGTATTTTGCTCAATTTTCCACATTTTTGAGAGTTCTTAGACTTTTTAGAAATCTCTAAGAGTCCTCTAAACAACCTCTTTGGTTTCATCTAAATTGGAGTTACCATGCTCAATAAATCTTCAAAACAAAAAGTTGACTTTTTGTTGACTTTGAAAAGGACCTGTAATGTTTTGAGCCATACCTTCCAAATGAAGCATTTTTTGAACATTCTTGTGAGACATGAAGTTGTAGAGAATTGAATTTCCTTCAAAATGAGAGGTGGTGGAAAAATTTCTGAGAAAGTATGAAGAAGTTATGCTCAGTCAAAGTTTGGTTGACTTTTCACTGAAAAACCCTAATTTGGAAAGTTTGACTTTTTAGCAAATCTTGAGTTTTCTTGATGAATCATGATCAACCCTTGATCAAATGATGAATTTGACTTCAAAATGAGGATGTTGACCAAAAATCAGGAAGTTTGACTGTATGTTGACCACAATTGACTTTTTGACCAATACAACTGATTTTCAACCATCTGAGCAATTGTCTGAGGAAACTTGACTTGTAAGGCTTGAAACTTGACATGGAGAATATTTGAAGCATATGAGGAGGCATGATGACCACTGGAGATGTTGGAAGTCCACCTGGATCTGAGAATTGCCAAACCCTAGTTTGGGTTGATTGTCTAGGAGAGAGTTTGTTTGATCAACTCTTGAGGAATCCTTGAGCATGGATGTTTGAGATGTCTTGAGAAATAGGAGGGCAAATTTTGGGGTATGACAGCTTCCCCTGTTCAATCTTCTTGTACTGGAAGGGTTAGATTGGCATGCTTGCCTTTCGTGACCTGGAGGTGGAAGATGATTGAACACTCGAGTACACCTGAAAATTTGCACTCGCTGTTGATGATGATGCGGAATGAGCTTATAGATGCCATTTGGAGATTTCGCTGGGGAATGAGTCGTATGCTAGACTCGAGAATGTTATCTGAACAGGAGAGTCGTCGGAGATGGGCTTAAGATGCCATCTGGAGAGACCGATGCTGGGGAGTGAGCCGTACGCTAGGCTCTGTAGATGTTTTTGAAAGGAGTATGGAGATGGGCTTAAGATGCCATCCGGGGGGAGTCGTACGTCAGACTTCGTGCTCAACCTTGAATGAATTTATTGGTTTTTATTGGTTTTTTAACCAAATATGCATCATTCTGAAGGTGGAGAAATGTTGACAAATAGTCGGAGATGGGCTTAAGATGCCATCCAAGGCAACCGAGTCGTACGCCAGACTCTGTAGTTGCTGTTGATAATAAGAGAGTGTCAGAATAAGTCTTCGTCTTGATTACTCTGAGGGGATGATAATCGGCAGAAGGTGGATAGTTTCCCTGTTGTGCTTCGGGTGTTGATCCAATGCCTATTATCGGAGGATAACTTGTGTGATCGTTGCGGATAGGGTTTCCTGTCTGGCTTCGGGTATTAAGCCTGGATCTGTTGTCGGAGGACAAATGGGGTGATCGTTCGGATAAGGTTTCCCGTTTGGTTTCGGGTATTAATCCTGGATCTGACGTCGGAGGACGACTTGTGATGGTCGTTGCGGATAGGGTTTCCCGTCTGGCTTCGGGTATTAATCCTGGATCTATTTGTTTTAGAAGTGATTTGTACCTATTTTGAAAAAAAACAAGAGAAACTTTTGACAGAATATTGTTAGTCTTATGCAAAGTATGATGCGTGACGATGCGTATGAATGACATATGCTTATATCATGACTTTTATGAGAAATGTATGAATGATAGATGTTGTGGTATTTCAAAACATATCCATCTTGAAGAAGATGCGGATGTTCTGCTTGGAGATATTTGACTTCTTGTTTGGAGATGAAGTGGATTGGAAACCCTGAGAAGAAAGACAACTTGGATTCCTCCGATGCATTATCTGACCAAGTCTTGAACCTGGATATTGTTGGGATGATGGAGATCGAGAGATGCGCCGCTAAGGATCTTGTGCATAGACCCTGTTGGGGAAAGATTAGGAGGCGCTCTACTGGGGATTTTGGTTTCTTTCGGGATGAGACGGATGAAGACCGCTCTTTGATAGAAAGAAATCTCGATTCCTCCGATGCACTATCGACCAAGTCTTGAGCCTAGATACAGGGTGGTAGAGACCAAGAATCGCGCTTTGAGGATCTTGTGTATAACCTCATTGGGGAGAATTTAGGAGGTACTCTCATGGGGATCTTGCTCGTAAATCCCCGAGAGTATTTGATAGCCGGGAGACCGGGTTAGAAGGATCCGAGCCAGTAACATCTCTGGTGGGAATAAAAAAGTAAGTTCCTCCGATGCACTATCTCGACCATGTTCCAAGCTTGGATATTGTCTTGCCGGGAAATGATGATTGTTGAGATATTTTGCTGGGGACAAATACCTCTGCTGGGGATGAAATGTTATCGCTCGGAGACCGTCGTGATGACTCCTGGGATGTTTTTGAGAGAAACGTGTGCTCCGTTGGGGAAAGTTTGTAGTGAGTGACATCTGGGGATTACTGCTGGGGAAATTGGTGACTTTCGTCGTCATCTCAATTCCTAGAGCCTGTAGTAATTATTCTGGTTCGTTCTCTTTTCGCATGTTTGTAAACAGCTATTTATTGTTAGAAGCATATAATCATTCAAAGCAAACGTTGGACTTTATGCAATCAACAACAGTGAAAATTAAAGAGAAAGAAATTGTATTAATTTTTAAAGGTGGCGTATGGCCAAGTAGTTTGTATAAAAGAAAGGTAAAGAGTTATGCGGAAACAATCTCGTTAAGTTCCAACTAGTACTCATATATTTCAACTATCTCATCTCCTTGCTGTCAGTAGAAAGCGAGTAGGATTGATTTTCGCCATTTGAATCTTGAATGCTGATAGTAGTCTGTAGATAGATAATCTGGACGAGACATAATCGTACGCTTAAATCCCTAACTTTTGCCTAGACCGCCCTTTTGGTTTTCGTCTACCGATACCCTTTTTTGCCCAAGTCGCCTTTGCAGGTTTTCGACTTGCCGGGTGTACATGTTTTGTATATATCCTTAACTTTTGCTCGAACCTTTTGGTTCGCCAGGATGCCCTTATTTTTGCCTAGGCCAGTCGACCTAGCGGGTCTCTTTTATGCGTAGTATTTTTTGACTATGTCAGCGTTCACAGGGTGTAGGAAGTCTTCGCCATCCATGGTGCTAAGTATCATAGCTCCACCGGAAAATACTGTTTTGACTACAAATGGTCCTTCATAGGTGGGGGTCCATTTGCCCCTGGGATCACCTTGTGGAAGAATGATGCGCTTGACTACTAGATCACCAACTCGGTAGACTCGGTGCTTAACCTTTTTGTTAAACGCTCTGATCATCCGTTTCTGATAAATCTGTCCATGGCAAATGGATGCGAGTCGTTTCTCATCGATCAAGTTAATCTGATCAAGGCGAGTCTGGATCCAATCGTCTTCGCCTAACTCTGCGTCCTGGAGGACTCTGGTTGAGGGTATCTGAACCTCAATTGGTAGGACTTCTTGCATACCGTACACAAGAGAGAAGGGGGTTTCCCCTGTGGATGTCCGTATTGTAGTGCGATAACCATGAAGAGCAAATGGTAACATCTCATGCCAATCCTTGTAAGTCACTGTCATCTTCTGTATAATCTTCTTAATGTTCTTATTGGCGGCTTCCACAACGCCATTCATCTTAGGCCGATAAGGAGAAGAGTTGGTTTCTCAAATATGTATTTTATCGAATCCATCTTGGGAAATCAACAAAGTAGTGTGAGTCAACATATACTGTCTTAGTCGGCGAGCAGCCCAAGCCAAAGCGCTGCAAGTTTTCTCGAGCTGTGAGTATCTTGTTTCACAGTCGGTAAACTTTTTGCTAAGGTAGTATATTGCATACTCTTTTCGATCAGACTCGTCATGTTGTCCCAACACACGCCCCATTGAGTTCTCTAACACTGTTAAGTACATGATCAGAGGTCTTCCTTCGGTGGGCGGCATCAGGATGGGAGGATTCTGCAGGAACTCCTTGATTTTGTCAAAAGCGATCTGGCAATCGTCGTTCCATTCTACCACTTGATCCTTTTTTAGTAACTTGAAGATTGGCTCACAAGTAGCGGTTAGATGTGCAATGAATCTGGCAATGTAGTTCAAACGGCCCAAGAAACCTCTGACCTCCTTTTCGGTGAGGGGAGCTGGCATCTCTTGAATTGCTTTAACCTTGGCTGGGTCAACTTCAATACCTTTCCCACTGACAACAAACCCTAGGAGCTTACCGGATCTGACTCCAAAAGTGCACTTGTTAGGATTAAGTCTCAGTTTTTACTTCTTCAACCTGTCAAATAGTTTCTGCAAGTGATCAAGATGTTCTTCTTCAGTCTGTGATCTAGCTATCATGTCGTCGACGAAGACCTCTATCTCGTGATGAATCATGTCATGAAATAATGTCACCATAGCACGCTGGTAAGTGGCGCCTGCGTTCTTCAGCCCGAACTGCATAACCTTGTAACAGAAAGTGCCCCACTGTGTAACAAAAGTAGTCTTCTCCATGTCTTCGGGAGCCATTTTGATCATATTGTAACCGGAGAAACCATCCATGAAGGAGAACACCTTATGCTGAGCGGTGTTATCGACTAGAACATCAATATGAGGTAGTGGGAAATCGTCTTTCGGACTTGCTTTGTTCAGATCTCTGTAATCCACACACATTCATACCTTACCATCCTTCTTAGGTACGGGTACTACATTTGCAACCCACTGCGGATAAGAAGTAATGGCTAAGAAACCTGCATTGAACTGCTTCATAACTTCGGCTTTGATTTTCTCAGACATCTCAGGACGCATGCGACGAACCTTCTGCTTTACTGGAAGAAAACCTTCTTTCGTCGATAACCGGTGTACCACAATATCAATGTCTAGACCTGGCATGTCTTCGTATGACCAAGCAAAAACCTCAATGTAGTCTCGTAACATCTGAACCAATCTCTCTTTGACACTGTTCTCAAGACCCGCTCCTATCTTGATCTCTTTTCTGTCTTCGTCAGTACCCAAATTCACAACCTCAACTTGCTCTTCATGTGGCTGTATAACTCGTTCTTCTTGCTGTAGCAATCTGACAAGTTCTCCTGGCATTTCACAATCTTCCTCACCTTCGTCTTCGGCTTGGTAGATCGGATTATCGAAGTCATATTTAGCAATAGCATAGCTGTTATCAACGAGATTCGGAGTGATTCTGCAGTGTATCACGTGGGTGTATGTAAGAAACACATAGCTTTTTTGAAGGGGTGATAAAGTAAAAGAAAGAGAAACATAATTGAATGCAAAAGTCCAACGATTTTATTGAATAAAAATATGCAAATGACAGATAATAACCCTCACAAACGAGCCATGATGCCCCGGGCATGACACTAGGCTTTAGAGTTTATTGTTCAAAATAGAGAAAATACGAAAAGCAAAACAAATAACAAAGGCAATTACTCCTGTCTAAAGGAGATTGGTATGACGTCTTCAGTCTTCCAATTGTTGAGTCCGTTGTCTGGAGTTGGGAAAATCCACTTGCTGATGTCGAAGTCGCTTTTGTCGTCTTCTATGGCATGGATTCCACCCTGGCTGATGCGGAAAGAAAGTTGGCCGGTACGTTTGCGGCGTATCATCTTCTGACCTTTGATGGTGAAGCCTAAACCAGTCTTATCAGATTTGAAAGGAAGATCAGGGAGTTGACCCCAAATAGTACTACCTCCTTCTTCAACTACGGCTTGAGCATCTTTCAACGAGGCCATCCTAGGCGGAACTTGTGTATCTTCAGGGGTAACAGGAGAGTCAACAGGCATGACTCTGGGGACTATTTCAAAAGCTTGACAGGGAGTCTCAAAGAATTCTCCTTCCATCTCAAGGTAACGGAAAGATTGTAGATGACTGACCATATATTCTTCTTCACCACATCAGAACAACCTTCACTGGTACTCAACCGATGCAAGGTAGAGGCCGCCTATGTATCCAAGGGCGTCCAAGTAGGCAAGAGTACGCTGGACGGATGTCCATGACAAAGAAAAAGTCTGGGAACCGACTTTAACATGCAGAGTGAGCTCTCCAAGCACTATTCGCTTAGAACCATCAAAAGCTCTCACAATTATGTCGCTAGGCTTCAAAACCAACCCTTCAATACCGAGTCGATCAAAAGCAGTCTTTGGTAGGATGTTCAGAGCAGAACCGGTATCCACCAAAACATGAGATAATGTAGTGCCCTTGCATTCCACAGAGATGTGCAAGGCTTTGTTGTGTTTCCTTCCTAGAGTCGGATCGATCGGAAGCCTAGGCCGTTGTTGGCCAAAGCTAGCAATACAAACTTCAAACGGTCAGTAGAGTGTCTCATGTGTACGAGCATTCTTCGAAACTTCACCAAGGCATTAGCATGAGCCTCAGAGCACAAGAGCAGAGCAAGCATGGATATCTTGGACGGAGTCTGTCCTAATTGTTCCACAACATTGTAGTCACTCTTCTTAATTATCTTCAAAATTTCCTCCATTTCTTGTTTGGAGGTGTCTTCAGCAACTTCCTTTGGTACTTACGTCGGAAAGGTGATGAGTTCATGGCTCTTTCCTCTAGCTTGGGGAATGGATTGAATGGTGGAATGAAATGAGTCGCAGGTCCTTGGAGGAGAGATTTCTGGAGAGAATACTCTTCCGGTTCGAGTCACCTTACTAGATCCGGTGATGTTGTCAATGTCAGGAATGGTAGCTGTAAGATCCTCAATGGTCAGAGGGTCTTGCTTGACGCCATGATAGTAAACATCAGCTCCATAATTCCAAGGGATAGCTTTGTCAGAGGAATATGGAACTGGTCTTGGAGAAGTAATGATGAGGTGCCACTAGGCACGTGGATCGAGGGAAATCCTTATTGTGTTAACGTCAGGATAGTCTTCTGGGAAATCGTCACCCCATCCGGTCACCTTGACCTCTTCAATAGGAATCTTGTAGCTTTCAGGAACAATGTACTTCACCTTGTAATCAAACTTCCCACTTGGCTGTCCCAAGGTATCCCACACATCCTGCATGGCCTCATTCACGCTTTGATCTTCGCTTAGACATATCTTCACGTACTCTACTGTGTGGTTTCGTGGAATAGTATTTCACGGTTATCCATCATACACTGAACACGTCTTCTCAACCAAGCACAACCATCAGGTGCAGATGGGCACCAACGACAATTTTCTGGGCATCCTGGGTTGACACCGGCTTGCAGCAAATTCTTCTTAACAGTCATCAAAGGAATGGTCAAGTCATCTATATTGAAAACGTAAGTATCCTCACCAACAGCATTGGAACTCTTGTCATGGTTAGGCATAGGAGCGTTGATCACATTCGGAGTTTCGATAGGAGGATCAAACTCAATCTGCTTAGCTTCAATCATATCTTGAATTTTGTTCTTCAGAGCCCAACAGTTGTCAGTGTCGTGCCCTAGGCTGTTGGAGTGGTAAGCACACTTAGCATTAGGATTGTATCTCGGAGAGGAAGTGTTGATGTTTTGAGGAGGATCCCTCAAGGTAATCACCTGCCAACATGTGTCGTGCTTGCGACAATGGCATGTTGATCTTCAGAATCTGCTTTCGTGGCGTTGCCCTGCTACGCGTTGTCTCACCGAGGTTGTGCCGATGTAGGGTTGAGATTACAACCGCCCACAGATTGAGCACGGTCGGTCTTGGCTCGGCTTTTCCATACACATCATTGGCTTCTTTCTTACCACCAAGATCTCTTTGCAGATTTGATGACGACTCACGAATCTTTCCGCTCTTGATACCACTTCAATGCTCTTCCTGAAGTATCACCGTGAATCCGGTCAAGAGTTTCCAATCGATGATTGAAGAATGGGCCTGCTGTCCCCATGAACATATCAAGCAATTCTCTATTGGACAAGGGTGGTTGAACCGCTAAATCTCCATTTGAGCATACTCTTTGAACTTCTCATCACAACCCATAGACATGCTCTGTAATTGCATGCGAGTGGGTGTCAATTCAGAATGTACTACACTGCTATAGAAAGCATCACCAAGTCACTCCAAGTACGGATACGATCATTCTCTAGCTGATAATACCATTCTAACTGAGTTACGGACAAACTCTCTTGAAAATAATGCATCCACAGCTTTCTATCATCAGTGTGGGGTTGATCTTCTGAACATAGGACTTCAAATGCAGTTTCGGACAAGAAATGCCATCATACTAGGCAAAAGTAGGAACCTTGAATTTGGGAGGAATCACCACACCAGGAACAAGACTTAGATCATCAAAATTCAGCCCGGACATTTTCAGATTCTCCACAGCATTTAGACGATCTTCGAGTTGCTTGTATTTGTCATCTTCATCAGAGTACTGGTCATTATCATAATGATCTTGTCTGTCCTTCTCAGGCTCACGCTGGTTGTCTTTGTTGCCTTTGACACTCCCCTCAGTCTTGACACTTCCTTCTGAAAGCTCTATCCGACTAACCACTTTAGGACCACCTTTGTAACGTCTTCCCATGTTGAGAACGCCGATGACCCTCTTCTTTCTGTTGATGAGCTTCTTCAGATCTTCTTGGCCTTGGACCAAGCTAGTGAACATCTCCTGGAACTGAGCATTCTGAGCCTGAAGATCTTTGACAATCTGCTCAAGAGCCATTGTCGCTAAAAAAATAAAGAGGATGAGAAAACCAATCTTCAATGTACCAGTTATGCAATGTTATGCCATGATATGCAATGTTTATGCGAATGCAATGCAATGTTTTCAAGGACCTTAGAGATTTAAATTTGTTAAACAAGCACGAACAAACATTTATTAGTTCCTTTTTATTCTTTTTTCTTTTTAAGTACAAAAGATAGTTCAAAACAATAGAAGAGAGCATAATAATCCTAAAGTTCTAAGTCTCCCATGGGCGCTTCCTCTTGGTGCGAGGTAGCTGATGTCTGCCTCTCGTGAAGTAGCTTGGTCAACTCTAGTACCTTCGCTTGCATAATCGAGCTTCAATGTATCCCTTCTTCTTTAAGTTGAATCCGGATCTCTTCAAGTCTTCAAAATCAATAGGCATGTCGGGATGGAGAACAGTATAGGGTACGTCACCTATAGCAACAGGTTCCATAATTACTAGTAGAACAGGCATGAATGGCATCATGAGGTTTTGAGCTCGAGCTCGCACCCATTTGAGGTAAGGTTCCCAAGGAATGGAGTTTTGGTGCCCCGAAGTCTTGGTATCAGTCTTCTTTACCATGCCCCAAGCGTAGTATGAACCTTCGCTTAATTCGGAGATCGTGGTTGTAGTCGAACACAACATCTTAGAGAAGCATATCATGAGGACCATCTCTTCGAGCAAAACCAAACTGACGTAGAGCTAGAGAAGGGTTGTAAGTGATACATCCCCTTATGCCAAGGAGTGGCACATTAGGGAATTCTCCATAACGCTCAATGAATGTGAAGTCCTTTTGGGAGAAAAGGCTCCAACGGATATCTGAATGAGAGAGTGACATTAGCCTTTGAGACCACTTCAACCTTTGTTCGTTCTTCAAAACTGATGGAGGAAGGTGCAAAATAAACCACCTGGAAAGTAACGGTATGCAACACATGAGAGTTCCTTGTCTCTTAGTAGTATGCAGTGTGGAGAGAAGAATATCTCCAAGTAAAGTAGGCAGGATTACGAGTAAGGAACAACTTGATGGCTGACATCTATGAATTGATCCGAGTTAGGGAATAGAACCAAACCATAAATTAGCAAGGCCACAATGTCTTCAAATGCGTGGAAACTCATAACCTTGAGGAATTCTCGCTTTCTTTTAAGAACTTGGCAAGTAAACCCTTAACTCCACTCGTTTCCCAATTGGCTTCAATGTTCGAGCGCTTTAGGTGTAATGTCGATGCGATGTCTTCGTATTTAGGAACCTTTTCTAAACCGTGAATGGCGTTTGATCAAGAATAGGTATCCCAAGTAGCTTAGAGAACTCTTCCAAGGTAGGAACTAACCGATAATCCGAATGTAAAGCAATGGTGTTTTGATCAAGAATTGGAATAGACATGCATCATATCTTCTTCAAACCGAGATAACCAAGTCAAGTAGATAACCATGTCTTTGATGAACGAGATGGTCGGGAATTTCAAACCAATTCTTTGAGTTGAGAAGGTATTCCCATGAAGTTGATTCGGATAGTCTTTCTAGCCATAATTCCCTAAAAAGAGCAAAGATAAACTTAGGTCCTTGAAATAGTTAGAAATGATATGCAATGCAAATGATGTCATGATGTCATGTCTGGCACACACAAACAAATCACACAATGAGCCTAGGTTTAAGGCTCGCATGAGGTATAGGTAATTACCCCACCAAAAGTTTGAGTTGGTTCATCCTGTCCTATAATAGTAACCGGGTTCTAGGAATCTCATATCATTGATCTTTCTCGTAGGCGTTTATTTCAATACGACTACCAAGTGGTCGACCGAAAATATCCCAAAAGTCTGATCTTAATGAGCGTAGCATCGAGTATCAGCCAACCTTAGTCTGCACCAAAGCTGGCCATCTCACTACTTTCTAATGGCCAAGATGGGTCAATTAAGGTTCTAAAAGTTTAGTTAGTGCTGATGACACCACGCGGAAGCCAAATACTATCCTCAACTTGGAAATGAAGAGTATCAGGACATCCAAAGTGTCACACTAACGTAGCCATCATGTTGACCGCTTTGATATACGTCTAACGGTCGCGACGATTTATTGCTACTTACCTAAAAGGAAACCCGGATCCGGGTGTAGGATCCCCCACAAACATAATACCCAAGCAACCCTTAAAGATAAAGCATACAAATAAAACAGAAAGCAGTAAAGATGATCTAAAAATCCCTAAGGTATTCTCTCTTTAGGGTGTCTCCGGCAGAGTCGCCAGTTCTGTAATACGGTGAACTGACTTTGAGATTTTTGTATCGCAAATGTGCGGATAGCAAGAGTCGCCACCGACTTTTCTTTTATCCAATTAAGGGAAGGTGAAAAGAACAGGAAAAGACCTTCGTTAGATTCTGAGTAAGGGAGAAGGTTATGAACAGGGAAGGTATTAGCACCCCTTTCCATCCGTAGTTATCTACGGGCTCTTAGTTGCTCTCTAGATCATTTTTAAAAGTGCTTTCTGTGTGTTTGACAAAAATGTTTTGAAGAGGCATTTCGCTTTGACTTTGTAATGATTCATGTAGGAATGTATACAAAGTGTTCGGAAATGTTTCGTTTTTGAAAAGAGTTTGAACTTTGACAAAAGAGTGTGTGGTGTGAAAAAGTATTTTGATAGAGCAAGCAACTAAAAGTCTTATTACCTACTCAGAATTGGTCGTTTTCGTGTTATTTTACTTTCCTTTAGAATAGCGCTATCCATACCATTAGTTGGTAGGTAACCCTATTCTTTGGATGTAAGCGGGACATTCGAAGGGACATCGTATGGTCATAGAAGGCAACATGTAGGAAGTATCCTAACACATTCGAAGGGACTATCATCATTTTTCGTAGGCGACAATCGAGGGTCAAGATCATGTATTCGTAGGCGACATCGTGGGTCTATGATCTTTGTATCGAAGGGACTATGATGATTTTTTTTGAAGGCAACGGTGCTAGAATACCTCTACGTTCGAGGGACTTGACCATTTTAAATTCGTAAAGGCAACGAGAGAGAATTACCCTAAGGGGTGCATGTGTGAAAAGAGTGTGTCAATTCATATATGTTATCTTGCAAATTATGAGTGATCTATGTTGATTTTATCTTGCCATACACGCCTAATTACTAGCAGTTTATAGGATGCGGAAATTAAATTGCGGAAAGTAAAATGCGGAAAGATAAATCCTACGCTATTACATGGCTTTGGGGCAGATACATAATTGAAAAGTGCGGAAAATAAAAGTCCTAATTAAACTATTACATCCCATAGGCAATTACATAATATGAAAAGAAAACGCAATAAAAATTGTCCGAAACGGAATAACCTGTGAACAGATGAAAAATCGGGAAACGGAAGAAGATTGCATAAGAGGAAAATGTTAGTAAAAATAAGTATTTTTGAATGAGAAAAATGTTTTCATGCTGGAAATAACATTAATATGCTAAAATAATTTTTTGGGATTTTTTGGAGTTAATTTGATAATTAAAAATCAATTAAAAGCTATTTAAATGCAAAATTAGCAATAAAATTAAATATGCATGCAAAAATAATAATTTTAATTTTATAAATTAAATAAACATTTTCTGAAAATAATGCAAAAAAGAAAAATATTTTTAGTGTTTTTTAATGCATGATAAAAATATGAAAAATAAATTTAAATGAATAAAAATATTAAAAGAAATAAGAAAATATGAAAAATATGAAAAATATGAAAAAATGTGAAGTTTTGTAAAAAGAACAAAAGAATGGTCCCGTGGGAGTTGAACTGTGACCTCTTGGAGTATCTTCATGCCCAATGCCTTAACCATCGCGCCACATGACATCTGGTGTTTGGGTTTTGAAATCAATTGTTTTTAAATGCACGCGTGTCATGGGATTTGATTCAAACACAGTCGGCAAGCCGGGCCCAGTCACTTACGCATGAACGAATCAAATCGCTCCAACTCGCCATTTTCACGGTCAACAAAGTCCATGACAGAGCCCTAGTCTTGCCTTCTCTCGCGGCCTCAATCATCAAACCCGAAAAATACACGAAATAAAGAAGCAAGAGGTACCCTACCCCTAAATCGAGGGTCACATCTCAATGGTGGCATAAGTTTTGGCTAAATCGTCCGCATAATCGAGTTTCAAGGAATAACCTAAACCGCCCTAACAATGGCGGTTGATGTTTTCTACGTGCAAGCTTGCATGAGATGTATCATACATGATCTAATCATCGTCCTGAACACATACAAACAACCAAAAGCAGTTAATAGTGCATGAAATCAGAAAATCGAATTCAAGAAAATTACCAAACTGGTGTAAGCTGTAGATCGAGTTCTGGGCAGCCTGGGCTTGATGTATGGATTGGTTTCGATTGCTGGAGACCTCAGGAACAAGATTGGATGCTCAAAACACCTTGAATTTGGCTGGAGATTAGAATTCGAATTTTGACAACTTTGAGAAATTTTTTGACAAAATAAGGGTTATGCTTTGAGCTAGGGTTTCGGGTTCTTTGTTGTGCATCTTGCTGGCTATTTATAGAGTGTATTAGGAGAGCAAAAAGAAGGAAAAAAGATTGGATCATGAATGTGCCATAAATATTTTTCAAATAAAATCAAATTTTGGAAAAAATTTGATTTTCTCTTCAATGTTAGAGTTAGCACGAATTTGGTATGTTCCATGGGCTATCTTGGACCTCAAGTTTGATAAAAATCCACTCCTCTTGAAAATATATCTTATTTTCATATTTTATATGATTTAATTTTGAATTAAATGGTTTTAAATTCAAAAATAAATCAATAAAATAAAATATGGTCATGGAAAAGCATCAATAGGCCACAAATAAGATTATGAACAAGTTTGGATCATAAAATTATAGGCCTATTTGGAAAAAATTGGATTTTGACAAATATCTCCTTTTGTGCAATTGTTCAAAAATGCCCAACTTCTGAATGATGTAGTTTGCTCAATTTTCCACATTTTTGAGAGTTCTTGGACTTTTTAGAAAGCTCTAAGAGTCCTCTAAACAACCTATTTGGTTTCATCTCAATTGGAGTTACCATGCTCAATAAATCTTCAAAACAAAAAGTTGACTTTTTGTTGACTTTGAAAAGGACCTGTAATGTTTTGAGCCATACCTTCCAAATGAAGCATTTTTTGAACATTCTTGTGAGACATGAAGTTGTAGAGAATTGAATTTCCTTCAAAATGAGAGGTGGTGGAAAAATTTCTGAGAAAGTATGAAGAAGTTATGCTCAGTCAAAGTTTGATTGACTTTTCACTAAAAAACCCTAATTTGGAAAGTTAGACTTTTGAGCAAATCTTGAGTTTTCTTGATGAATCATGATCAACCCTTGATCAAATGATGAATTTGACTTCAAAATGAGGATGTTGACCAAAAATCAGGAAGTTTGACTGTATGTTGACCACAGTTGACTTTTTGACCAATACAATTGATTTTCAACCATCTGAGCAATTGTCTGAGGAAACTTGACTTGTAAGGCTTGAAACTTGACATGGAGAATATTTGAAGCATATGAGGAGGCATGATGACCACTGGAGATGTTGGAAGTCCACCTGGATCTGAGAATTTCCAAACCCTAGTTTCGGTTGATTGTCTAGGAGAGAGTTTGTCTGATCAACTCTTGAGGAATCCTTGAGCATGGATGTATGAGATGTCTTGAGAAATAGGAGGGAAAATTTTGGGGTATGACACTACGCAAACACGAAAAAGATGCCTTCATTCATGCATAAGCATGAATTCAAGAATTACACTTGCAGTTATCGCTTTCATTCCAGAAAAATCACAAGGTCACATCGTCCTTGTAGATTACCAACGCACAACCCTTGAACAATAACAAGTTACACAAACATAACAGAATGCGATACACCACTCATTCTAAAGCGATATAGACGACTTCATGACTATAACTCACTAGTCCTAATCCAACAATCTCGCATACTGCTAAAACTCAATGTTCGATATCTAAACCATGCTACGTCACTTTTATGCATAAGATGCCAACCGTAAAACAACTTGGTTAATCCTTCGCTTCACAATTACCCTAAATGGATACGTTCAAAGCGTACACTCATCCGGACACCTACTAACATCAGTCTCATCAACTCGAAAATCATTCTTTCGTTCTTGATTGATCAACGTCCATTGATCCTCTAAAATACACGACATAGTTGACCTTTTCAAATATCGTCCAAATATTCACTTGTGAAACTTCGACGTATACACTCGACTTCAACGAAGTCTTCCCTTATACCAATTCAATTCCCAAAATTTGTATCTAGTAATCACCATCCTCGTATCGTCGCAACGATCTATACACAGGCTTCTTATTCGAAACACCTTTCATAACTTTCAATCTTCCAAGGTGGTAACTCAAACCAAAACACTCTCTCAAGAACTCAACCCATCAACATCGTCTCATACTCCTGACTTACAACACAGGTCGGACGTAGAACCATAACATCAATTTCTATGGAATCCAATCATGAACACCGTCGCGACCGACTTAAGTCACAATAGAACACCTTCATCTATAAAACATCAATCATCTTTAAGTACCTGTGGTTACCAAACCATCACCAAATTCCTTATCACAAGACTTATTTTAGTCGTAATCTAATAATCCACCGCGACCATTAGTATCCAACGAAATCCATATGTTAGTAGTGAACAAATCCTTAATAACCTTCTGAGCTTAATCTCAACAAGCGTCTCAAAACAAACATGCAACATTCTTCAAAATAATAAATCCCAAATCGGATATTCTTGGTCCACGATATCAATTTACTACACTCAACCACAAATGAAGTCTCTTTATAGATCGTACTCAAACTTGAACTGCCTTCAACAATCCCTATCTTTCGTCGTTAACACTGCACTGTAAGATTTCAATGAGCACAACCGCATCAAACTCTAATCCACGATCCGACAATTTTTCCTTATGAAAATCAAATTGTTCCAAGGTAGTAGTACACTTTTCCAAATCTATGTCGAAATGCATCTTAAGTCCAAAATGAAGTATCACAATACCCCGCACAAGGTTCTTCAGTACAAAACAAAACCAGAATCAAAGCATTCTCTAAACTTTCCACTGGCTCAAAAAATTCGCTTCCCATTGCAAAGTCCAAATAGCGACTCAACCATCTCAAATCAAAGTACCCACGATCAATACCGACTTATAAAAAGATCTTCCATCAAATTCACAAAGTTAATCATCCAAAACAAAGGAACTTCTAAGCTCTGAAATAACTCCTTGAAGTCTTCTACAAGATACCAAATAAATCTTCGTGGAACTGACCAAAATATCACCGTCTAAGTCGCTTATTTAAGGCACTCATGTCCAACAGTTCAAAGCTCTATCTTTAGAATACTCGACACGCACTGGTCTAACTTCACTACTGATAACGCAAAGCTCGGATGCTTGCTACCATTCCTTAATCTTGATGTGAACCAATTAATATCCATGAACACGAAATAACTCCTTCAGCTACTCATGAGAGTACTGTCTGAACATTCCAAAATCACACCTGACGCATTAGTCGCACTAATAACATCCAGAAATACTCGCCAGGACCATACACTATCTTGAAAAGCGTTGTCTAAACATCTTCCGCTCTCACACTAACCCGTAGACAACCAGACTTCACATTGGTCTCACTAAACACATAAACTCCAAATGACTGATTTATCCAAATATCAATCCTCGGAAGTAGACACTTTCCCTCAATATCCACTTCGTTCCTTGACTGCAGACGACACACCAACTCGGGCAACCTTTGCTCTCCTCTAACAACACAACGGTAGCACTCCATGGTGACCTGCTCGAATAAACAAACTCTGCCTAACCAACTCTCGTTGACTCTTCAACTCTAATTCGAACAAACATCCCTTAAGGATACTTCAATCACAACTAGTTCAAACTAAATCCATCAAAACTTCACTTTGCACTACTGCAGAATTCACTCACATCTTCACAATACGCCTAAGAATCACAACAAGAAGCTCGCCCAAAATCTTGTTTCTCACCAAAATCCAAATTGCCTACAACTCGAGTAACCATGCACCACCTTGTGCTAACTCGCTTTGTTTACACACTATTGTCGGCAAGACAAGTCCATCCCAACCAACACAATTCGACTACTATCGACAAGAGATTAAGGGTGATCAGTTCCTCAATTTGTCAATAGACAGTCGACAATCATGATGGTGACATAAACCATCTTTAACCAACTAGAACAGCGTCTTCAAACTTACACTTCAAGTTACCAAAGTGTAACACTGCTTGAGGCCCCATCTCTAAGCCACAAGTGCCACCAAGAAGTAAAACGTTTCCCCCACTTGTTTCAAACTCATCTCGCAGACAAACAATTAGAAACAAGCAATCAAGTAGCAGTGTCACACACATGTCGATACAATGTGGTTTAAACACATAAATAACCGCCGATGCATCGACTGCTCGATACCACTAATGTAACCCCCCAATATTACCCAAGGTTTAATATACAAAATCAGAGTAAATTAAAAATTTCATAAATTAAATACTGAGGCGTCACACCATCAAAACCAAATTCACTTTAAACAGTTTGCTTTAAAGGATAAATCTTGATACATAGCATCGTCAGAATCATAAATTGATTCATAAAACCAAAACATCTCTTTAATTAA
Organism: Vicia sativa; assembly: GCA_021764765.1. NCBI lineage: Eukaryota > Viridiplantae > Streptophyta > Magnoliopsida > Fabales > Fabaceae > Vicia > Vicia sativa. Next base: position 17,751,074 of record CM038794.1, read on the forward strand.
ACTTCTTTAACAATTCATGTTTTCATAAAGTATGATTCCTCTTTACAAAAGGAAAACAACAACAATGACAACATAAATATTCCCCGAAAGTACGACGTGAGGCGACACCGACTCGACTAATAAAGCAGCCTATAAACTCCGTCTTCATAACCCGCACGTTACCAATATAAAGGTAACAAAGGAAACAAGTAAAGGTGAGATAATCCAAAACATATAATTAAAGGCATGATAAAATATATATATATATATATATATATATATATATATATATATATATATATATATATATATATATGTATATATATATAGTTTTGGAATTATAAAGGAATAGATTGATCAAAGGCATTCCAACACATATCCAAAACTCGCTTACTCTTCTCGTTATTCTAAAGTGTATAATCTACACTTAATCGCCTTAGACTCATCGGCACAAATCATCACAAATATAAACTTCCGTCACCACGAAATCGCACAAGCTAACACATCACTAATTAACACGACAATCATGAACAACAACATCAAACAATAACACCAAACAATAACACCAAACAATGCTAATAACATAAGCAATGTAAACAAAATCATCACAAATTGGCTAAAGCCCATCACGCTGGCATAAAGCCCATCATCACAAACATCATCACATCCTATTTGCATTAAGCATTTCATCAAGTTAAATCATTGCAAAACACATCATTTATATTCATCGCATAGTTATCATGAAATCATCAATTCATATTCATTTCATGTTCATCATAAAGATCATCACCAAACAAAGCATCATATATCATCGCAATTCAACATCGTCAATTTAATTAAAACCCAACGCCAAACAACTCAAACATAAACATAACCGACTCCATGAGACACGACTATGTTATGCATGTGGTACCCGTCGCTTTGTCCATAAATAGGGACACATGGCATAAAAGCTCGCCGCTTGGCATAAAAGCCCATCGCCAATGCAATGTATGTGACTCGACAATAAAACAACACAACACAAAACATCATCATCGCTTATCAAAATTGGCATAAAGCCCACATCGCCATAATTTATCCAAATCAAGATAAATATATCATCGCATCATATTTGCATTATGCAAACGTCATATATAATTCATCATCATCAAAAGTCATGCATTCACAAATCGGAAGCATTTATTAACAACATCAATATAATCATCACATTATCATGTACAAAGACATATATCATCGCATTGCATATCAACAAGTATTCATTAATAAATACACCATCGCAAACATTATGTTTATTTACACGCATCATTATCGCTTAATTCACCAAATTCCAAAACGGAAAAATAGTCAAAACTTCAATAATCGTCATGAAAGTCATTCCTAATAACCGGCACTAATCATAATCGTTAAAATCGAAATCGGATTGTCATACATGCGTTTTAAATCTACTAAAACACAATCCGATTCAATTTACCGTAAATTGGCCTATTTCGGGTCATCTCGTAAAACTCGTAATTTCCAAAACTAACCTCACCACTACGTTCTACGTCAAACTTAGCTAACACGTCAATTTTCGTTGAATTTGGAGCAATCTCCGTCGAATTTACCAAAATCGGAACATAATCGGGGCAAAAGAAGTGCAAAAAATCGAATATGGGAGGCCAGACATCAACATGGCCCTCGTGTTAATCAACACGGCCCGTGTTGAAAAGCCACTAGAAAACACAAAAACACCAAAGTCTGTGAATCAACACGCACCCGTGTTAATCATCACGGCCCGTGTTGATTGGCCGGCATCAAATCTTCCTTCTTCAAGAGGTCAACACGGGCACCCATGTTAATCAACACGCCCGTGTTGATGGACGCGTGAAAACTCCATTTTAACATTCCCAACTTCACTTTTACCATTCCCATTGATTCTAATCATCATCTACCTCATAATCCCTACTCCTATTCCAACTCTTCTAATCAATTTCACTTAAACAATCAACCAAAACCCTATAAATCAACTTATCAACTTTTCCCCCAAATCCAAAACATAACATCAAAACCTAACAATATGAGATGGAGAATCAAACCCCTTACCTCTAGCTTGGATGATCCATGATGATTCTACAAGACTCCATCCTCAAGCTTGCTCAAGTTCTTCCTCTTCTTCCCCTTTTGCTCTTCTTCTCAAAACCCTTTCTTTTCTCTCTATGCCTCTATGTTTTCTTGGTGTAGGAAATGGAAGGAAAAGGGAAAGAAAATGGTTTTATAACTTATGTTTTCTTACTAGCTTCCAAGTTTCTATGTTTGGTTTTTGTTTTGCCAAAGGAAAGAAAACAAAGAGAAGTGTTTTATGAATGGAAGGAAAGTGAGGAAAATTGGTTTTATAAGGGTGTACTCTTACTAGCCAAGGGTGTAAACCCCATTTCTACAAAATTGCTCCCCACACCCCTAACCATACTTATAAATTAACACACTAATAATATCCAATAATATTATTAATTCAATTAATTAGAATAATTCTGGGGAATTAAATATCGGATCCGAATAATATTTTACCGAAACGAACGGAATAAAAACTGGACCGAATCGAAACGTCGCCAAATGTATTATCAGATATATTTATTAATACAGATATTCTCGTTGCAAAATAAATATCGATCGGTAATTCAAAAATATTAATATAATATAATATTAATTAAAACAGGGCGTTACAAGATGGAACTATCATGTGTTGTGTACCTCTGTTATTCAAATGGATTGTCTCACACTTGCCTAAGTCTCCTACCTTCCAAGAAAACAAAGACGGTTGGCATTGGTCTCAAAGACTCATGTCTCTTACTAACAACGATATCCCTTTTGTATACCTTGGTTGGCCAACATTGAGATGAAAATCATTAAAAGCTGTGGAAAATTTGCCAACGTACCTCTCATTGGTACGAAATGAGGAATTAACTACAACCCATTCTTGGCAAGACGTCAACTCGGGTACGCAAATTCCAGTAAACCCCTTGGTTTTACAGTAGAAAATTACTTTTATCATGAAGGGGAAGTTTCCCATGGTTTGAATGCCAAAATGGTAGGAGCTTGGCATCACATTCGTAGGAAAGGAAAAGGTGATACAAGGAATTGTGTAGCCATGGAAACCCACACTTCTTGGGTAAAGAAAAGAGCGAAGGAATTCCGAATGCCTTATGCTTATGAAGAACCCATGTTCCCAGTGGTATCTAAATCGACCACCATTCCCATCGAAACTATGGGAGAATACCAAGAAGCTTTGGCATGAGGCTAGAGAAAGAAGCTTTGGAAGACAAGTTTATTAAGACTAATTTGAAAATTAAAAGCTTAAAAAGGTGTCAAGGATCATGAAAAATGCTCTACTTTCAAGATAAATGGCTCATGGAGAAAGATGAGAAGATTCACAAAAGATGACGCGATCAAGAAATACATCAAAGAAAGGAAAAGAAAGCTTGAAGAAATGACATTAGCAAGATACACCTTGCACAAGTTGGGCATTTTGAATAGGTGCAAAAGAGAAATACTTGTCAAAACCAAAATTTTGCAAATAAACTTTTCTTGGTTTAAACTTGTTCTACTTATTTGGAACGTCAAGCCCAATGTTAATTTTATCTTTATTTTCTATTTAATTTGGATTTTATTCATTTAAAAACAAATTAAATTAAAAATAAAGGTAGAAAATCAAAATTAAATGCAAAATTGATTTTTCTCTCATTCTTGAGGTCCAAGCAACTCATAAAGGCTGGCAAATTTCGAAATTAACATTGATTGGCAAGAGAATTGATGAAAATTGGATCAAAAAAGAAAGATTTGATTTCATACCAAATCAAATTTTTTTACATTGATTGATTCATATTTTACTCTTGAATTCACACCTAAATCCATCCATTATAAATATACAATACATACAACATGAGAAAGAACAGAAAAAATTGCTTGAAAGAACCCTAACCTAAGTCAAAAACCGTGTTCTTGAAGCAACTTGCACCTTGGTTTTAGCTCGTTTCAATTGATTCCAAGCATTCCATTGCATTCCTGAGCCTTTAGAGTCGATCTAGACCTTTAGAAACCACAAAACCATCAAGAATTGAGAAATCACGATTTGTTTGTTAAACTTTTTCAAAATCGATTTACTATTCATGCATGTTTAACGTTTTTGATTGTTTGTTCATGTTCGATCGTGTTTGCAAGCTATCCGAGTGGTTTAATTGCATTTTGAGTGCCTGATCGAAGTTATGCCATAGCTAGGGTTTTCGGTTCGAATTGGGGTTTCTAAACCGTTAAATTGGACAAAACCAGTACCACCATTGTGTTTAGAATGTTGTTTGCAATCGATTCATGTATTCATAACTCATTTATATTGCTTGTATGAAGTTTTGGAAAATTGTATTATAGCCGAACAGCCGACGCTAAGTGTTTAAAAATTCAAACGAAGAAGACGATGTTCGCCGTAATCTGGGCAATCGAAGCGAGTTTGCTTAAAAGCGCTTTGTTTCAATATTATGACACCAAACACGCTTTGGTCCAAAGGTGAAGGAGGCGTGTTTTCCTTGGGGACCCGAGTTCAACTGGCAAGACCACTTTTTTATCCCTTTGAAAACTAACCTTTTCTATTTTCTTATTTTCTTTAATATTTTCATACAATTTAATTTATCTTTAATTAATTTTATCATGCATTTAAAAAATACCAAAAATATTTTCCTCTTGCATTTTAATCAGAAAAATGTTTATTTAATTTTTAACATTAAAAATAATATTTTTGCATGCATATTTTATTTAATTACTAATTAATCATTAAAATGACTTTTAATTGTTTTTAATTATCGAAAACGATCCAGAAAATTACCAAAAAATTATCTTATCATATTACTGTCATTACTAACCTGAAACTCTTTTCCTCATTTAAAAACCATGCTTTTACTAACATTTTTCCTCTTATGCAATTTTCTCGTATTTTCCAATTTTGTATCTGCTTCGTGTTGTAGTGTTTCTGGACAATTTTCTTTTCGCTTTCAATTATGTAAATGCCTATGGGATGTAATAGTTTAATTAGGACTTTTACTTTCCGCACTCCTATTATGTAACTGCCCCAAAGCCATGTAATAGCGTAGGACTTTATCTTTCCGCACTTTACATTTCCGCAATTTACTTTCTGCACCCTATAAACTGCTAGTAATTAGGCGTGTATGGCAAGATAAAAATTGGACATAGATCACTCATAATTCCAATATAATATATACCTGAATTTGACTCACTCTTTTCACACATGCACCCTTAGGTAATTTCTCTGTTGTTTACGAATACAAATGGTCAATTTCGAACGTAGGTATCCTAGCACCGTTGCCTTCAAAACATATCATCATAGTCCCTTCGATACAAAGATAATAGACCCATGATGTCGCCTACAAATACATGATCTTGACCTCGATTGTCGCCACGAAAATGATGATAGTCCCTCGAATGTGCTAGGATACTTCCACAAGTTGCCTTCTATGACCATCCGATGTCCCTTCGAATGTCCTTCCACATCCAACGAATAGGGTTACCTACCAACTAATGGTATGGATAGCACTATTCTAAAGGAAAATAACACAAAAAAAACGACCATCCGAGTAGGTAATAAGACTTTTAGTTGCTTGCTCTATCAAAATACTTTTCACACCTCACATTTTTGTCAAAGTTCAAATTCTTTTCAAAACGAAACATTTCAACACTTTGTATACATTCCTACATGAATCATTATAAAGTCAAAGTGAAATGCCTTTTCAAAACATTTTTATCAAACACACAAAAAGCACAATTTTAAAGTGATCTAAGAGCAACTAAGAGCCCGTAGATAACTACGGATGGAAAGGGGTGTTAATACCTTCCCTTTTCATAACCTTCTCCCTTACTCGTAATCTAACGAAGGTCTTTTCTGCTCTTTTCACCTTCCCTTAATTGATAAAAGAAAGTCGGTATGATTTTTGCTATCCGCACATTTGCGACAAAAATCTCAAAGTCAGCTCACCAGACACAAGCTCGCAGATACAATACTCTGTGCAAATAGGAGAAAAGAAATGGAGGATTTTGAACAAGAAAATGTTGAGCTTCGTGGCACAGTGACAACACTTCAGGAAGAGGTGGAAAAACTCACTTCTTTGGCAGCTGCTAAAATCAAAGAATCAACATCAAACAATCAAAATCCAGCGACCATTTTAGAGATCAGTACTACTCCATTTTCAGCTGTTGCAGTCAGTAATCCTCTTTTCAATATGCCAGAAGGCTATCCATGGGGCATGCCTTTCAATTTCGGCATTGGATTTCGTCAACACACTTCTAAAGTACTGGCAACCACAATTGAGGTTCCTACTTTGCAAAACTTAGCATTTACTCCACAGCACGGAGTAACCATTCCTCAAGTCACTATGCCAGTTTCTCAACCGATTCTGACAAACTCAGCTTCTGTGGTTCACGCTACTGCAAACGAAGAAGTTTATCATAACCCAGCGACGCACATCGAACTCGTGGCCAAATGGAAAATCTCCGTGAACAATTCCATAAGATGCACTTGAGATCAAAACATTCCATGGAAAGGATTTGTTTGGGAAGAATGCCCACGATCCAGGTTCCGTTCCTCGTAAGGATATCATGCAAGTTCAAAGTCCCCGACTTTGAAAAATATAGAGGAAATTCCTGCCCACAAAATCATCTTACAATGTACGCTAGGAAGATGTCTACATATAATGACAATCATCAATTGCTCATTCACTATTTCCAAGACAGCCTCATCGGGCGCCATCAAGTGGTACATGGGATTAGATAGTGCAAACATCCGACATTCAATGACCTAGGCGCATTGTCCAACAAGACAAATTCAATCTGGTCATGGCTCCAGATCGAGATCAACTCTGTTCTATGTCTCAAAAGGAAAATGAGACTTTCAAAGAATACGCCCAACGTTGGAGGGAAATTGTTGCCCAAATTAATCCACCGTTAGAAGAAAAAGAAATGACCAAGGTCTTCTTGAACACTCTTGGCCCTTTCTACTACGAACCCATGGTCGCCAGTGCTCCCGGGGATTTTACCGAAATGGTAAGCATGGGGATGCGACTAGAAGAAGGAGTCCGAACAGGACGCTTAACCAAAGAAATAGGATCTGTAAGCGGAACCAAGAGAGTTGGAACTAGTTTCCCGAAGAAGAAAGAGCATGACGTTGGAATGGTATCCCGTGGGAAACCAAGGAAAAATGTCAATCACCGACAACAGGTAGCCACGGTCGTACTAGTTGTTAGTACAAATTCAAACATGGGAATTACCCCACAATTCCAAAGAAAGTCAATTCGACAACAAAAGCTCAACAATTCAACAACAATCAGAATCGTACTCCTAGAATTTCGCAGTTTGATCCAATTTCGATGACTTACACGGAATTATATCCTGCCTTGATAGAAAGAAATCTTGTTCAAACAAGATTACCACCTCCAGTACCAGACAAGTTACCTTGGTGGTACAAAGCAGATGTGTCTCTGCCTTTTCATCAGGGGCACCGTGTCATGATCTCGAACACGCATAGCATTGAAAGTCAAGTTCAAAGATTAGTGAGGTCTAATCTTCTCTTTCGTGAATGCATATCCCAATGTGCGCGAATCCACTTCCTAATCATGGAGGACATGCTGTGAATTTGATAATCAAAAACTCAGATCGGTATCTTATCACTAATATAAATTTGATAAGAGAAAGCTTGGTACAGCTACACGCTACATTCAACACAATGGGCACCTTTGCTAAACATGACTATATACTTGTAGAATCCGTTTCTCTGATTCTCGAGGATGTCCAACTATAAGAGCAGACCTTCACAAGTTAATAGACATCGCCACATTCAAATTTTCACAAATAGAACGATTATGACGTAAATATGGTAGGGTATTATCGCATGAGCTTTTAGCCTCGAGATATCAACTTGGAAATTCTCAAGTAAACGCATTATCCCCCACTTCAATATGCCCAAGTGTGTAGAAGTTGAATATAACGTCCAAGAGTTCCAAACTCTCCTTTGCTCATCCGTCTACCCGGGTCCTGCTCTCACAACTCGACAAAGCGCTCCCTATCAAGACATCACAACTATGATGGAAAATGGGAAGGAGATACCATACCAACTCTTTCAAATTGTAGTTAACATCATGAAATAGGACGAGTAACCTGAGGGCGTGTGTATACCCGTTGCCACCAAAGTAGCCCATTGCTCCCACAGTTGGACAAAATCCTCTTGATGCACCTGTTGTGAATCCTATGGGAATTCCTGTTGGTAATCCAGACATAAACATTGGTCTGTCTGATGGAACCAATGTCAATTCAGACTTTGACGAAATTCTAAAGCTGAGCAAGAAGAGTGAGTACAGAGTTGTTGATCAACTGATGCAAACTCCCTCCAGAATCTCAATACTCTCTTTACTTCTAAATTTTGAAGCCCACCGAGAAGCCTTGATGAAAGTGTTGGATCAAGCCTATGTAGATCACGACGTGACTACATATCAATTTGGTGGAATTGTAGGAAACATAACAGCTTGCAACAATTTGAACTTCAGTGATGAAGAACTCCCAGAGGAGGGAAGAGTTCATAATCTTGCTCTACATATCTCTATGAATTGCCAATCAGACTCTCTGTCTAACGTGCTTGTGGACACTAGCTCATCCTTGAATGTAATGCCAAAAATGACTCTCGCTGCTTATCTTACAAATGAACGCCAATGAAATCCAATGATATAGTAGTCAAAGCCTTGGATGGATCAAGGAAATCCGTTATTGGAGAAGTTGACCTTCCGATGATGATTGGTCCACATACTTTTCAAATCACTTTCCAGGTCATGGACGTGCCAGCTGCTTACGGTTGTTTGTTAGGATGACCTTGGATACATGAAGCAGGAGCAGTGATATCCACACTCACTAGAAATTGAAATTTACGACAAATGGAAAGCTAGTAACCATTATTGGTGAACAAGCTTTATTGGTAAGCCATTTGTCCGCTTTTTCTTCATCATCATCAACGACAATGTTAAAGGGACACAATTCCAAGGACTTTCGTTAGAAGATGAATCTACAAAGAAGAATAGATCATCTATCTCCTCTTACAAAGAAGCAACGCAGATAGTGAAAAACAGTATTGCCGCTGGTTGGGGATAAGTGATAAATCCTGTCAACAACGAAACCAAAACAGGGCTCGGATTTGCTTCAGTGCTTCCAAAAGCCAATGAAATAGATGAAACTCTTCATCCGATCAAAGAAGTGTTCCACAGCGGAGGTTTCCTAAACCCTATTCCTCAAGAGGTTAATGTTCTTATCGATGAAGGAAATGAAGACAATCTCTCCTGACCCGAAGAATGGAACACTTATCTTGATAACTCTGAATATGTGTCCCAGGAAGAATCGCATGTCTGCCTCTATCCTCCTTCGCATAAATTTGAAGGCATGTTCCCGAAAATGACGTAAGATAAAATTCCACCTATCCCACCGAGATTTGGGATACCTTGGGAGAACCAAGCGAAAATATGACTTTATGGTGAGATATATTGCTCCGAAAGTTCAAGAATCGTAATCAAAGACATCCAACCAACTGGATGGGACGATCCTCCCCGAATATCCTACCAACCAAGAGTCATACACGCCTTCTCGATCTCATCAATTTGCGATCCCAAACGAAAATCTTTGCTTCGATACGCTTGCCGGGTTGTTGAACTAGATTTTGACTATCCCTGTGTTAACACACAATTTCGAGAGGATCAAGAAGACAATTCATAAAATGATTTGGAAAGTGTCTGGATAATGAGTCTCTTCACCTAGAGGATTAGGAAGTATATCCTGTAAATCCGAATACATGCCACTTGAAAGCGCATATGTCGCATTCTATGCCCGACATGTCAATCAAGAAGAAGAAGATCTCCTCAAAAGACAAAAGGCAAGGTCAACTCCACCGAGTCCTCAAAACCTCTTCAACGATCAATGTCAACATGAAAAATAATTCAAAGGAAAACTACTGTAATACCTAATCTTCCAAGGAGTTCGTCACTATTGAAAGTGTGGAGGTTGGACCATGTTCATCGTCCTAAGTAGTTTATCTCGCTTTGTTTTGAACTCGCCCGCCCAAGGCGAGAGATGTTTTATAGGGTTAGCTTTTAAATAATTTTCTTTGTCTAAGTAAGTCAAATGAGTTTGTATTTAGGGTCTGTTTCATATTGTGAATCATAAATAAAGCGTTATTTTGATTCCCATATTTTGTGTTTCTTTTTCGTTTTTTACCCTTTTTCGGGAAATGGTAATCCTAAAAAACCCAAATCAAAACAAACAACTTCAAAAAATAATAATCTGCATACACTTTCACATTAATATTTTTCTAAAAATCAAACATAAATCGAATATGCAGAACAATGAACAAATCCATTGAATGCAATAACTCACGCCTCTCTCGACTTTGAATTCCCTGTGTTCGACGCCAAAGAAGAGGATGAAGAAGAGATCCCGGATGAGATTTCCCGACTACTTAAGCACGAGGAAAGAATCATTCAGCCTCACAAAGAGCCTTTGGAAACAATCAACTTAGGTTCTGAGGAAAACAGAAAAGAAGTGAACATCGGAGCTCTACTTGACAAAGATGTCAAGAGCAAACTGATAGATCTTCTCAAAGAATATCGATGTGTTTGCTTGGTCCTACCAGGAAATTCCAGGTTGGGATACCATCATCGTAGAGCATTACTTGCCATTAAAACCGGAGTGTCCGCGAGTTAAACAAAGACTGAGAAGGATTCACCCAGATATGGCCGACAAAATCAAAAAGGAGGTTCAAAAGCAGCTCGACGCTAGTTTCCTCGTCACCTATAAATATCCTCAATGGTTAGCCAAATAGTGCCTGTCCCAAAGAAAGATGGAAAGGTCAGGATGTGTGTTGACTACCGGGACTTGAACAAAGCTAGTCCAAAAGACGATTTCACACTACCGCATATCGACTAGCTGGTGGATAGCACTGCTATGTTCAACGTCTTTTCCTTCATGGACGGTTTCTCTGGCTATAATCAGATCAAAATGGCTCCCGAAGACATGGAGAAGACATATTTCATCACGCCATGGGGCACATTTTGCTACAAAGTAATGTCGTTTGGATTAAAGAATGCAGGCGCAACTTACCAAAGGGCAATGACCACTCTCTTTCATGACATGATGCACAAAGAGATCGAAGTCTACGTGGACGACATGATAGCAAAGTCTGACACTGAAGAAGAGCATATAAAATATCTCTTAAAGTTGTTTGAACGAGTAAGGAAATTCCAGCTTCGTCTGAATCCTAACAAATGCACCTTTGGGGTAAGATTTGGAAAACTCCTAGGTTTCATTGTCAGTCAAAGAGGTATTGAAGTTGACCCTCATAAAGTCAAGGCTATTCAAGAAATGCCTACGCCACATAGAGAGAAGCAAGTAAGAGGATTTCTTGGACGGTTGAATTACATCTCCAGATTTATCTCTCAGATGACTGCTACTTGTGGACCAATATTCAAACTTCTCCACAAAAATCAAGAGGATGTGTGGACAGAAGATTGCCAAAGAGCGTTTGATAGTATCAAGGAATACTTGTCAGAACCTCCAATATTGATTCCTCCAATCGAAGGAAGACCATTAATCATGTACCTTACCGTGTTGGAAGATTCCATGGGTTGCGTGCTTGGACAACAAGACGAAACTGGTAAGAAAGAGCATGCCATCTACTACTTGAGTAAAAAGTTCACAGATTGTGAAACTCGTTACTCCATGCTCGAAAAACATGTTTTGTATGGGCTTCAACGTCTCCTCGATACATGATCAACCACACGACTTGGTTAATCTCCAAAATGGATCCAATCAAGTATCGTCTTTGAAAAGCACGCTATGCAGGAGAATCGCTCGATGGCGGATGCTATTATCGAATATGACATCAAGTACGCTACCAAAAGCGGTCAAGGAAGCATTCTCGCCGATCACTTGGATTATCAACCGATCAAGCGAATACCAATCTCTCAAGTTCGAGTTCTTTGACGAGGATGTTATGTACTTAAAGATGAAGGATTGTGATGAACCGTTACTCAAGAAGGTCCCGATCCGAGAATCTAGATGGGGCTTAATTTTGATGAGCATTAACGTTTTGGCAATGGAATTGGGATGTCATCTTATTATTCCCTGGGGTTCTCATCCTCCCATTTCCGCCAGACACTATTTTATTTCACCAACAACATCGCATAATATGAAGTTGTATCATGGTATCAAGAAGCCATCGACTTAAGGATCAAGATCCTTGACATATATGGAGATCTTCCTTGGATCAATCAAATCAAAGACAAGTATGAAACTCATCATCTTGTTTGATTCCCCACCAGATTATGCAA